>OU452220.1:2869000-3163085 GCA_911728455.2 Marthasterias glacialis
GTCAAGAAGTTTTTCTTTTTATATTATTGTCATGTTGGTTTTTCCTGGTCATTTTTGGCAAAATAAGCGGCCAAATCAAACGTCGCGTGATTTTATTTCGCGCGAATCTCCCCCAAACAGCCATTCAATTTCACTAAAGGTGAAAAGATAACCATTCAATTTAAAAATCCACTTGAACAGCATTTCAAACTCGCCATGCATCAGCTTTTTGCAGAAATCTCTAGTTGCTAAACTCTGCTCTGCCAAACTGAATGCAGATTTCGCATGGCTAAAAAATAACGCCTTCATTAGTTTAATTGAATTTGATAAATTCGTATGCCTCAAAGTGACATTTAAATGACGGTCTCAACTGAAGAGGCAAAATCGCTTTAAAGCCCCAGCTCAACATTGGTAAAATCTGACTGTAAATGCTTTCATTCTTTGCGCAAATCAAGATATGTAATAAAACCAACCTGTGAAAATGTCAGCTCATTTCGTTGTTTCATTTGCGAGAAAACGGTCAAAAATGCATTCAGCAATTTTGTAGGCATTCCTATACAGTCAGCGTTTTCGATCGTCTCACGGTTATTTTTTCACGTATTATTTAAAAACGATTACACTGCAGGCAAAAACATTTCAAGGAAAGTTTTCTACCATCAATATATATATGTATATACCATGTATGCAAATCTGTGAACATTTGTGTTTTTCTTCTTACCAATGTTGAGCTGGGGCTAATGCATGAAAGTGAAATAGCTGTTTTTGATTTCGCAGAAAAAAAAAAAAAACCCGGGAAAACCTTTCTTGATTGTATTCTCCATCACGCAAAGTTTCAAATCCTACTCATGTACATGGTGTTACTGCAAACCTTACTAGATAGTATCTCCACCATGCAAAGTTTCAAATCATACTCATGTACATGGTGTTACTGCAAACCTTACTAGATTGTATCTCCACCATGCAAAGTTTCAAATCCTACTCATGTACATGGTGTTACTGCAGACCTTACTAGATTGTATCTCCACCATGCAAAGTTTCAAATCCTACTCATGTACATGGTGTTACTGCAAACCTTACTAGATTGCATCTCCACTATGGATGCAAAGTTTTAAATTTTACTTAGGCCTATGCCTCAATAAAAAAAAGACAAAATAAAACAAATATCATTATTTCAAATATTGTTTTTATTTGAATATACAAACACCGCAGCAAGCTAATGACGCCCGATTTTATTGTCATTTTATTTTGTTAATTAATATAAATTCAATTGAAATGACTAAGTAAATTATTGAATTAGCAAGTCACAGAACAAATAATTAGGATTCCTGACACCCTGTGTACCATATTGTTTTACAAGCTCTCTGTATTTTAAGAAAATTGTTTAATCTTACATGTTAAAATTAAATAAGTGAAACGTTCATCTGAAAAAGTGGTTCAACAATATATAAAAATATTGTCATGTGTCAGAAAATTTACCCTAAAACTCAGCGATGATTCGAGTTTGCTTAATTCAATTTATAAGCAAAATCTGACAAAAGTAAAAATATTGTTCGCCCCCCTGAGTTCAACTAGTTTCAGGGGCAGCAGTAAAACCGGCGGAAATTGTTCGGCTATTTTATTCTACTACCGTGGAGTAGACTTCGGAATTCGGGGGACAACTTAGTTCTGAAAAGAACTGTCCCGCTTAAGTAGGCCTACTCCCTGGGGAGGTAGGAAATCGGAAGGGACTACTACTACTTTCGCTTCGTGGATCGAGGGGACTTTCTCTGATAACTTCACTGCCGCGGAGTGAGTTATTAATTGGTCTCAACGTTCACAACTTGCTAATTTACAATTTTTTTTACAACTTGCTGAAACAGAACAGTAGGTTGATCCCTTGGTACATTTTGTCGATCCAAACAAAGTAAGCGACCCAATGAGAGACTTTGGAACGCTAGGTGGCCGCAGACTTACCAGATATATTGTATTGTTTACGTAGTTATGAGCATGCGCACATTTCCCAGAACAATAAATTTACCTGGTAAGTCTGCTGCCACCTGGCGTCTTCAGTCTCCCTTCATGTACTTTATGTAAATACATTTATTATTTGGGCTCACGAAGCTGTTTATGAAAATATCTAAATCCAGAAGCCAAATATGACCTCCTTTCTAAACTTGGTTAAAATGATTTCTTTACATACTTGACAAGAAAAGTGCAGTGAATAATAAGCGCATGTACAAATTTGACAACTGCAGTATTTTTGAATGTCATTTTTGTAACAAGATGCACTTAATCCGGATAGACCTTATGTGTCTGACGTCATGAGTCCCGCAGAGCTATGTACAACAGCGCGCTCAATGAGGTCAAAAACATCCGAAAGTATACTACTGTTGGAAAACGGCCGTGCATGCCCTCTACGTTGAACGAATGAATGTTTCTTCTCATTTTGAGTTTTTGTTTTGTATACTGTGTTGTCTTCGGCTGAGCATTGCTAATAAAAAAGAAAATCTCTCATTTATAAACTGTACGCTACCCGTCAAATTCTTTTTAATTTTTTTAAAGTTACTATTACTAAGGATGTACCTTATCTTTACTCAAAGAGGGTAAGCTTACTACAGGCCTCGATCTTAAGAAAAACGGGGGCAGGCCTTTGCTGGCCAAATCAGAGAAATTGTACAAGGGCATGCTGGCCAAGTTGGTAGTGACAGTGCAATTTTTCTGAAGGGCATGCTGGCCAACTCGACAGGGCATGAGGCCAATGGCCTCAGTTAAGATCAGGACCTGTTACTAGTAGAAACAGATACGTCAACATATTGAGTTGTGTACCTTATAGTGATTCAAAGAGAGTAAGCATATTGGTTGAGCCAACTTTTACCAATACTGACTTAAAAGGTAAAATATAGGATTGGTACAGCTGATGATACGGTTTCAAAACAGTCCGGTCCCTTATTTTATCAACATTTTAAATAAATGAGTTTATTTTTAGTTGCTGTATTGATTAATTTTTTGTAGATTTCTGGTTCCCTCTACACATTTTTTGTTTTTTTGTTGTCTCTTGATGTTAATTTTTACTTTTTATACTTTGATTTGTTTAGTCACGATTTGTGATTTTTAATAAAATTGCATTGAATTGAATTGAACTGAATGATAGTGCAGTGTTCTTACTTTGTGTGATTCAATATATCCACGAAAAAAAAAACCTGTGAAGATTTGGGCTCAATCTGTCGTGTGAGTTGGGAGAAAATTGTGAAAAAACCCGTACACACTTTTCAGTATGTAAACACAATGTCTTTAATTTGGATTGTTACGACCGAAATTAAAACTCTATTTTCTTGACTTTATTGACAGCATTTCAGACAGGAATACTTCTGTGGGAGATTGGTGCTGGTGTGAACTTTCATAATCAGTAAGCTTTCAGACTGATTCTAACAATAAATTTTTTTGATGAGTACCAATCCTGTATTCTACCTTTAACATTAGGCTTTTAACTTTCAAACAGTTGGAAATCAGTGGCCAACATCTTGCCACTGTTCATCACTGGTTACCTTTCCAATTTGAGGGTAAATGTATAAAAAACATTAACTGGTTTAAGTTTCTCCCGTTAGTTTCTATGAAAAATCTCTTCCTTTGTCTGAAAGTACACTTTGTGAAGAGGTGGGCTTGTACATTATATTACTTCAATATCATAATAAAAGGATTAAAGTGGTTTTATATTAAGACATTACATCCAGACAGTTCATCAAAGTACAATACTTACAATATTACGCCTACTTTCTGAAGGAAATCCGAACTAGCGAAGAAAAACATTAATAAAAACCAAAACCTCAAACAAACGAGTTTGGGCACTGTGATTTCAAACAACAAGAGATTAATAAACAGGAAAAGTCTTCCTAAAATCACCAGCCAGTAAAATAGATTAGGACTTGATAATTTGAACATAATCCAGTATGAAATAGTAATAATAATTGTTCAGCCATTTCCATTCTATTGATCCAATTCACGTGACGCCATTACTTGACAAATCTTGGTAGTGCCCCAATTTTGGCGTCAGATTCCCAGAGCAATGGCGATTTGATGCACACATTGATCTCCATTAATAGACCTTCTTTTTTTTTTGTAACGTCACATCCCGAGTTTTTGCCAACCAAGATGGAGAAACTATGGACAGCCATCAAGACCAGATTAATCACAGTCTGCGAAAATGCGACACAAATATTCAAAAAATAATTGTTTAAAATTTGTTGGAAACAAACCAACCAATAATGGGATGTATTTTCTTTAAACAGAAAGTTTGCACAAATTTTGAATTTGGTCAAAAGGTCTGTCAACAAGACTTGACTGTTTTGCTACATTTGGCCCTCCATGCCATCCAGCACGGTTTGTTGAAATCAACAATAGAAAGGTATATAGGGTACTAAAGGAGATCAACGGATGCACACTACATCTTTTCATACAATCTTGACTCCCAAAATGCCATTTGCTGCTCGATATGTGACAGGGTGTACCCCCTCCTTTTGTGTCTTCATTGTGTTCTGAAAATCTCTGGAATTCTTTTGAGGATTTTAGGGGGGTGCTTCTGTACAAGAGGGGAAGAGTGTGTTAGAGAATGGGAACATTTGGGGGGGGGGGGGGGGAGCTCCCTCTGCTACATATCGGGCATGGTATACGAAATGGGAGGTAATGGCCAGACTGCAGCCTTACCTGTGACGTCAGTGCAAGAGGGTCAAAGTGGGAGACTATGGAACGATAGGTGGCAGCAGACTTACCACGTAAATTGTCATTGTGTACATAGCTATGAGAAAGCACACGATTACAAGAACAATGGATTTACCTGGTAAGTCTGCTGCCACCTAGTGTCCTCAAAAGTCTCCCATTATGTTTATCACATCATAGGCCATTTACGAAACCACGGTTTGTACTTGTGCTCGGGCTTAGGCTCTGTCATTTATTTTGAAAACTGCTTTCCTTACTGGGATTCAAACAGGCGGACGGAGCCCAAGCCTAATAAGCCGTGATTTTGTAAACGGCCACAGTAACCTGTGTCAGATTCCCTGTACACACACTGACTAAGACAGCTCTATTTGGGAATCCTTACAAAGAGACCAGACTATTTTCATCTCCAACTTCAGTTTGTAGAGCCAAATGGAAGAAAAAACTAATAAAAATATATATTTACAGTTTTTGTTCAAGTTGTTAAAGAATAAAAATTGTTTAGAAAAAGCTAGGTAAAGGATATATTGATTATTTACCTTTTCAAAAGTGTACATTGATTGCAATAATGAAGTAAATACAGAGGAAATGCAACAAAAAGCCGAACTAACAGTGTTTATACAAAAACATAGAATTATTTAATGTTCTGTGTTTGTTTAACAAAGTAGTTGGAAAACACTGTGAGAAAAAAGAAGTTTGCACTACTTAGTAGTGTTCCTGTTTGGAAACAGTGCAGTTGGCTACTTCACAATGGGAGATTTTGGAACGATAGGTGGCAGCAGACTCACCAGGTAAATTGTCATTGTTTACACAGTTTTTGAGCATTTTTGTTTGTTTTTGCTTAGTGTAATTCGCTCATCACAAGGCCCAAAGGCCACTCGAGGTGTGGGCTACTTTTTTTGAAGGGATAGAAACCTGCCCCAATGCCCAGAAACAAGACATGGCGAGATATAAACGCAAGTCTCTTCAAAGCACACCTAAAAACAGGGAGGGGTAAATGAATCCGCTGCGAGACAAACATAACTGCCTCTTCCCCTATTTGAAGCAGTTATAGCTAAGTGTCTTGCTCAACGACACAAGTGTCATGACCGGGATTCGAACCCACATCCTGATGACTTGGCTACCGGAACTTGAGCCCGATGCACTAAACCGCTCGGCCATAACACACTACACCGCATGCGCACATTTCTGGATATACCTGGCAAGTCTGCTGCCATCTAGTGTCCTCAAAAGTCTCACACTGCCTGTAACAGACCCAGGCAGAGCCGTGCTTCTACGGTAACAGTGTTCATGATAATTGCAGGCCTGTGACTGTACATGGAACTATGAACTCTCACCAAGTTACTGCTCACGTGCGGACCCTCCCTATCAGATCGATAGAGGGCCCTCTCCCTTGTGCAGCAACAGTGTGAGAGTTTATAATTCTAGGTAGAGCCACAGGCCTGCTGTGATCATGACGACAGTGCCCCTTTAAATTCTGAGAGAAAAAACCCCATAAATACAAAGAAATCTATACACAGAAAATGAATTTTATAATCAAAGAATTGCCTGGTAGCAAAGGTCTACCGCTAACTTTGACCAAATACTTCAAAGTTATCCATCATTTAAGTACGTTTATAATTGTTTCCTATGAGGAAAATCTTGACTAAATTCATAAGTTTACAAAATTATTTCTTGACATAAAAAATTTAAATAAAAATTTCATGTTTTTTTTTTTTTTTTACAAAACAGGAACCGTGTTTTAAACTGCAGTGCCAGGGATTTAAAAACCAAACTACCCCAATTGGGATATACTTCTACCCTGATTGGAACAAGTAAACTACCCCAATCGGGATATGTCTACCATGATTGGAACCTTTTCTCCCAATCAGGATATCAATGTTCTTAAATCAAGGAACCCTTGGTCACAATGACAATCTAAACTACCTCAATCGGGATACACTTCTTAGTAACACCTGTTGTGATTGGTCTGTTTTAAATCTAAGACTCCCTGTGATTGGCTGGTTGTTTCTAATCCCGCTTGAGGACAGCATGGTAAGCATTTCTCAGGAGTACATAGGGGAAGCACGACTCCAGAAGATCCTGAGTTAAAAACGGGGAATCCTTCACGATCTGAAAAAAAACAAAAAACCAAAACACAATAGGACTTAAATTCAAACATGATCAGCCTCGCTACCATGGGCAGGGCACCAGTATTGATACCTCTCGTTACTAATCCCTAGTAGGGATGTACCTGAAAAAACAACGCTGACTGGCTCCCAAAAGTGACTGCTTTTTAATGAGTTACATGTTTTTAATGAGTTATCTGGATTTTTTTCATGGGGGGGGGGGGGTGGCACCTGGAAAACTGTAGGGGCCAGGTGACCCCGGGCCAGGTGACCTCCCCCCCAGGCACCCCCGTGTGGCTATGCTGCTGGGTCTCACAATTTGCAAGATAGCATGCCTAACATACCTGTCACAGTGCTTTGAATAATGTGGCAAAGGCGCCATATAAAACGGCTGATTTTATTTACCTGGTCCAATAGCAGATAAAGAGACTCTTTCGCTTTGACTGGTATCTGTTTCCCAGCTTCGTTGCTGAGTGACAGCAGACTGGATGACGCCAACTACATGATCATTCAAATAAAAAAAAAAGGATAAATTAGGAACTCATAACTCTTGAGGAAATTGGGCATTTTTCTCACGCTCTGGAACACTCTGCCTCTCAAGATCTGCAACATGTCCTCTGTTCTTGACTCCCAAGGCTCCCAAAACCCGTTTATTCACTGCTGCTTTTCATTAGTGGCGTGTTATTTGTGGCGTAGCGTGGCCGAGTGGTCTAGCGCACCGGACTCAAGCTCTGGTGTTTCTGATCAGCAGAGTGTGGGTTCGAGTCCCGGTCGTGACACTTGCGTCCTTAACTCGGTGATCCCCGGAGCAGCCTATCTTCAGATAGGCTGCTCCGGGGATCACCTCGAGTGACTAGTTTTACTACGCCATTCGAAGCAGTCAATATTTGTATACTATGAACCAATGGAGAGTCGTGATTGGCTACGCTGCTCAGCGCGGCACATTGATGATGATGACGAAAATGATATGCAAGATGCAATGTCCTTAAATCTACTCACCGCCAGGAATTCTTGCAGCCTCTCTTCCACATCTCCACGGCCGTGCAACGTAAACAGCGCGCCCGCAATGGCATTGATGGCTTTCGCAAAGCAGTGACAGTTGTTTGGATGCGCATCCAGGACAGGGCTGTAGATCGTCGTCTCGCTACGGACGAGGACTCGCAACGACACGGCGATGTAAACCATAATCAGACAGGAAATATTGTAGTCCTCCTGGGGATCAACTGTAGTAAATAAAATATTACCAAAACCTCAGTTGAGTAAACTAAAATCTAACGACACAAACTTGATCCATTGAGGTATGCATTAGTTTTTAATGTTTCTGGTACGGTCAGGCGGCAACTACAGGGATGCCAGTCAGGCTTGTGTCATGAGCCTGAAAAATCACGCAGACACCCACACTGCACGGCATGAGCATGTGGGCTACAAGTACGCGCATTTAGTGTTTACAGTTTCCAACAGGATTTTATCGTGTCGGACTTTTGGCGGCGCAAGCAAGAAAATGTGATTGGTCAACACGTCAGGGGAAGGGGCTTAATTGATCGGTCTATTGGTTCTTAAATGAGTTGATTGTGTGTGAGCTTCTAAATGTAGCTGGCAGGGTGTTCCATTATGCAACAGTTTGAGGCAGAAAGAAGTATGCATAACAGTCCTTGTTGGTTTAGAAGGTGATTGAAGGAGAGAGCCGATGTTTGTCAGCTCTCATTTTGAGTAGGGCGCCCTCAGGGGTCAGAAGGAAGTGGCTCATTGGCACTGCGGGCACAAATCTCTGCATTTCCATTCTTTCGTCATCAGTTTTGGATTTAAGATGGCGTTAAGGTGACATCAATGCATAAGGTCTATTACTGATCCTAGCATAAAGAACCTACAAAATACTGAACAGGGATGAGAGTGGATGAAAATGAAAAATCCACGAAACACCGGTGGAGGTTTTGGTGGCTACCAACCACGCCATACCCCGTATCAATGGCAGCATTCTGTGCTTAACTCTGTCACTAAGGAATATAATGTACAGCTGTGACAGAATTGTTTAATATTTTTTTTATTTTGCGCCGCTGGCAGCGGCTCTCCGGCATACGAAGTAATTCAAAGAGCCGCTGTGAGTGGCGAGCTGTAGTGAAAGAGTTAAATGTAGATGGGGCAAGCATCTTGTTGCAGTCAAAATACAGTACAAGTGCAGTGTTGTGGCTTTACAAGGGCCTGGATGTATTTAAATGACATTTGAAGAAAAAAAAAAACAATTTAGTACAAACATTCCACAACAATAATTTTGTAAAATCCGGAAATCCGGAAAACTCCAGAGAAATCTCATCCCTGGCTGAAAGAATATGGCCGAGGTCTGACTCAAGCGACTTTGGCTACAGCTATGGCTGCTGGCTATGGCTATAGGCCTTTTCAGCAATCCAACCCATAGCCGCTGCCCAAGCCGTTAGTTCAGTCTCTGCCTTTCTTATGTCTTACTATCTTTCTCAGCTTGTAGAGCGTGGCACAACGCTGGATCCACATTGCATGGCAATCCCACGCTGGACGCCAACATGTCGACAGTCACTGCATCCTGCCCTGCAGCCTTCACGTGCTCTCGGAAATCCGTGATGGAGTTGAAGAGAAATGGCGTCCGTCGATTTAAGGTCTACGGTTGAGGCACAGAATGATCAAAGTAAGACTGTGATATTGGTTTGATGTGGCGTGTCGTGGCCGAGCGGATAAGAACACCGGACTCAAGCTCTGGTGTCTCTGATCAGCAGAGTGTGGGTTTGAATCCCGGTCGTGACACTTGTGTCCTTAAGCAAGACACTTAACCATTATTGCTGCGTCCTTCGGATGGGACGTAAAGCCGTAGGTCCCGTGTGTTGTGTAATGCACGTAAAAGAACCCAGTGCACTTATCGAAAAGAGAAGGGGTTTGCCCCGGTGTTCCTGGTTTGATCGGCAGTAGATTGCACCACAGCACCTTGTAAACCGTTACATGGTGCTAAAGGAACAGGGGTCGATTTCACAAAGCACTAAGATTCATCTTAAGTTGAGTTGTCATTATTACCATGGTGATTTGCATTGTGACATCACACTTTGCTTAGCAATTAAGAGTGATTCGCAGTTAAGATCAATCTTAGCTCTTTGTGAAATCGACCCCAGGTCTCATACTACATAACTCCGAATACCTTGCAGGATAAATACTGTGTATGTGCCAGGAGTGTAAATTCTGACAGACATGGCGCGGTATAAATGTTCAATATTATTATAGTGACGTGGCAAGTAAAACGTGCAAACCGAAACATATTAGTGACACAATTCGCCTTAGGTCATGACCCACGATAATTCTTGTTTGCGACATTTTGAGAGTGAGATTCCTGTTACTGTGCAGTGGGCATTTAGGCGAGTTGCCCGCGTGGTCAGAAGCGCACCACGTCTTTTCATACATACATAAGCATAAGCAAAGATTATAGAGCCCTGAAGGCGAAGGATGGGGAACCGAGCTTTTGTTGGAACATGAAATACGCATGGGCGCCATTTCGGCAAGTGAATGCTTTGTTTCCCATTGATAGCAATGGTCATTGTCTGCACTGATCTATTGCTGTATCAAGAGAGTTACTTGCTGAAATGGCCTCCAGTGGGATTTCACATTTCAGCCAGAGTTCCCCCATCTTGCGCCTTTGGCGCTCTGTAATCTTTGGTATTACGCATTTATAAAGCACCACTACATCAAGAACGAAGCACATTAGATCGGGTACAAATAATTATTTTGGGGGTTGAACAAAGATAAATTGACTAGAGCGGGATTTGAACCTGCGACCCCTGGATTAATGTACCAGCGCTCTACCAACTGAGCTATCCAGCCCGAACTTGGTGGTCTCCATATTTTGTCAATATCTTTGTTCGGGGGTACCAGTCAGAAGATACAATTGAAAAAGAAAAAAATTGAAATCAGGAAAATTGAGGGGTGTCACAAGAAATTTTGTGTGAAAATCGAGACACTTTGCCTCAAACATTGGTCTGAAAGAAAATATTTGAAAGCTTTGAGAGTTGAAAAAAAAAGAAAGGAAAAGAAAAGAAGCTACAAGATAAATTCTGCGTCTGGAGAGGTGACTTACGTCAGATAAAGCTTCTTGGGTGAGGGACTTGAAGGCAATTATTACCCCAATAATGTTCAGTCTCGTCAGAAGATTCTCAATGGCTGAAAGAAAATAGTTTATTCAAAATGCTAGAATTTGTTTTTCAGAAATAAACATTTGTATGATTAGCAATCACTAAAAGCAAACTTGCAAACAAACAACCAAACCACAACCTGCCTTTGCATGAGATTAATTTTTAGGAACTGCCGGAATAATTCGTTTTTGAGGATACCGTCACAAACCATGACTAAACAAAGCAAAGACAACAAAGGTTCTCATAAAAAGCACCATGATTTATTGTTCTCTTTCAAGAAAACTTGAGATGGGTTCAGCCTGAATGGCAAAACCTTGGCCGCAAGCCACGGCCGATAATCGGCCAGAATCCTTGCCGAGCCAATCATGGCCAGAATCCTTGCTGGAATCTCGGTTTACTTAGACTTAACTACCATTGAGCCAAATACAATGATAAACAATTGTGGCAGCCTATCGATCTATCTCGTAATCCTCTTCGAATAACGAAAGGACAAAGGCGTAGAATCCGGGATTACACAATAACTCCCGGAAAAAGGGAGAATTAGAGCATGATTTCCAGTACCGTCCGTCCCTCTTTGCACAGTTAGTGGATGCTCCACAAGGGAACGTTTGGGCGTGTTTGTGTTCCATTATTCTGATTTTACACAATAGCGGATGTATAACTGTATATGTCATCCAATTTCTGGCAGGGAAGATATTGGCGTGTATACACAGCTTCCAGTGTGAACTGATTAACCGATGGCCACAGCCTAGAAGTGTTCTTAACCAGGGCTCAATTTCACAAAAGCACCAAGACTCGTCTTAACTCTTTCACTACGGCGCGCTGCTCACAGCGGCTCGGTGAATTACTTCATACGCCGGAGAGCCGCTGCCAGCGGCTCGAAATAAACAAAAATATTAAACAATTCCGTCACAGCTGTACATTATATTCCGTAGTGAAAGAGTTAAGTTGAGTTGTCAGAATTACGGTAGTGATTTGCATTGTGACATCACACTTTGCTTAGCAATTAAGATTAATTCGCACGGAAGATCAATCTTAGCTCTTTGTGAAAACAAACCCAGGGTCTCTAGAACTCATGCCATACTTACATTTGAGTTGGGTACAAAGTTCAGTCATGACAGCTGGCTTGTCAAAGTTGGTTCTCAACTGAACCAGAACCTCCTTATTCTCAAGAACAAGTTTCTGTAAAAGAACAAAATAAAAGTGTATAAATTTCGCTTTTACTCACAGCAGACCGATTCATCAAGCCCCCGCCACCAACCTCCTAGCAACTGTTTAAAGACGATGGCTACACAACACTTACGGTCCAAATTAGAAATTATGCAAATTTGTGAATGACAAATGATGCATTATTATGAGTAATTATAGTGTGTCGTGGTCAAGAAGTCTAGAGCATCAAATTCAAGTTGTGGGTTCGAATCCCGGTCAGGACACTTGTGTTCTTGGGCAAGAAACTGAACTATAATTGCTTCTTATCAACCACGAGTAACTGGGTACCTGTGAGGGCAAAGATTTTTGATGTGAATGATTAGCCAGCTGTGCGCCACTTTGGCTGACGGTGCTGCATACTACAAAGGAGTTGAGATGGTTTTAGGAATGATTAGGGCTCAATGAACAGGGGTAGCAAGAGCGCAGGCCAAATTGCTTCGTTCTTGAAAGGGCGAGGGCACCGAGGCATTTTCTTCTTGAGAAAGGGCACCTCTATGAGGAAATTGTATAATTTCTATTGGAGCATAAGGGCACCAAGGCAATGACTAGGGGCAACGGAGGCAATTGCAGGAGTATCAGGCCTGATAGTGCTTTGATACACTGTTTAAAAGTGCCATATAAATGTCTTTTATCATTTACCATTATTATAAATCATGACCTCACCTTGAGTTCACTGACTTGACTTGCAATGTGCCACATCAGGCTTTCATGTAGGAATTTCATGCCATATGCTCCAATCAGCTCCGCTAAAGATCGCAATTCTGCACAGGAAAAAAAAACATCAACACATTAAACTGAATAATAATAGACCGATCCATTAAGCCCCACCCCTTAGACATATCGACCAATCACAGCATTGGCTACATCATCACTGTACACGTGGGCAGCACCATGTGCGTCTCTTCAATACCACACTGCACGACATGAACGCGCACGTTACAAGTACACGCACGCATGCTTACATTTTCCAATAGGTTTTTTTAACAGTAGAGCGCCACTGCTAAAAAACAAAGGAGCACCTACGTGCAAAAAGTTGTCATATTTTCACACCCCGCGTAATGCGCTATTCTAAGTTGCGGGCGTCAAGTTAGCTGAAAGATAAATTCATTATCATGCGCGTGGAGTACGGAAAAATATAGCACGTGTGTGGCTACACAGAGTCGTCCATATTGTTTAGATGTTTTTTTTTTTAATTTTCAGAGAGTGGGGTATCTATTTCGATTTAAGTGTGAAAAAAAATCACATGACAAAGATCTATATATCAGTTATATAAAACAAATAGTGAGTGGCTTTAATTCGGGAAAATGGGAGAAGTATTATCGCTTGGTAAAAATTGGACTGTTCCATTTTACTCGGCTACGCCTCGTAAAATGGAACAGTCATAATGTTGTCTCCCATTGCACTCCGAGCCACTCAGTATTTGTATATTTGTATACTATCTGTTTCAATTGCTCCCTGGTGTGTCTTCATTTTTGACGGATGACACAATAGAGATATATGGTGGCATTATTATTGACTGGCTTGCATTTTCATTTTGTCGCACTTCACACAATGCATTACACAACAGACACATTTTGAAGTGTGTCCTTATTTGAGTCTGGAGGCCATTGCTACTTACCTGTCACATCAGTGTACTCCTCTGCATTGAAGGGAAGCTGTGGGTCTGGGGCCAGACTGATGAAGGCTCGTTGGTAAGGAGAGAAACAGATCTGACCTGAGGTCACTCTCCGCAGAAGAACTTCCAGATACCTGAAGAAAGAAAAGTCAGACACGATAAAATCCTATCATCCTATCATACTTGCATGTATAGCGGACACGTTCATGTCATGCAGTGTGGCATTGAAGAGATTGGGTGGTCAGGTTGCGTAGAGGTCCCCAGTTCGAATCCTGCTGGTGGCACTATATGGGTTGGGTTTTCAGTCCCTATACCTGACTGCGTGGGTTTCCCTGGAATATTTCTCTGGGGTTTTCCTCCCACATCTAAAACTGAAACTTCCTTCCTTGTCTTCTCTCCATGGGGTTCTTGGCTGGTCTAGTGATTTAGTTCACCTTTCTGAGAATCCTTGGCTTCACAACCAGAATTAATAAATGAAATGAAAAGACGCACAGTGTACTGCCCATGTGTACATTGGTGATGTAGCCAATGATGTGATTGGTCAATATCTTTAGGGGGTGGGGCTTAATGGAAGCACCTTACCAGTTTGTGTAGAGCATTGTGATAGTCTTTTCACCATGACTGTCTAGTTGTTGAGTTTGCTGCAGCATGACGTTATTAAACACGCGGGTCACATCAAGGTGCACTGTAATATGAATATTCAACAAACTTGCAATATGAATATTCAATAAATTTGCAGCATAAATATTCAATGAATTTAAAATATGAACATTCATCAATTAGTTTGAAGTATGTATATTTAATGAATTTGAAATATGAATATTCAATGAGTTTGCAATATGAATATTCAATGAATTTGCAATATGAATATTCAATAAATTTGCAATATGAATATTCAATGAATTTGCAATATGAATATTCAATAAATTTGCAATATGAATATTCAATGAATTTGCAACATGAATATTCAATAAATTTGCAATATAAATATTAAATGCATTTGCAAAATGGATATTCGATGAGTTTCAAATAAGTTTATTCAATGAATTTTAATATAAATATTTCAATGATCTGAAAACAAGTAACTCAAATTATTAGATAAACTTGCTGGTCAAATGTGAAAATATGACATGCTGAATCCTCCAGTAAACCTACCCCAAAATTCTTTTAGGACAATTTACAGGATTGGTAATCTAAAGGCATTATACGGGATTAGTAAGGATAAAAAACATTGTTTAGTTTCAGTCTGAAAGCCTACTGTTTATGAAGTTAGTACTAGAACCAATTTTTCTGTGAAACATTTCTCTTTAAAATACTGTCGTGTTTGAGAAAACTGTACCTGAAAACCTAAAAAAAATTCCACAGCTGATTTCGGTTGTAACAACCAAAGTTTATTCATTGTATTTCGGCTCAATGGAGGTAAGTCAGAGTGAGCCGGCGATCGAGCAATGGTTCCGTGTTTAGTGCCATTCCTATGCCATGGCTCACACCAAAGGTTTTGCAATACACGGTACAAGTATTTGACATGTTGTCAATAGAGAAAACAAAAATCCCAGTGCTATAGAGAGAATCTTTGTTCTCTTGGCTTTGTCCAGTCGAAGTTTCTTTATGTCAGCAGTACTCTCTCTCTCTTAAAAAAATCAAAGATTCTGGCAGTTCAGAGAAAATAATCCTGTCTTGCTAGACGGGGGAAAAATTGAAGATTCCCGGGGGAACTTAGTAATAATGTTTACAACCGCGAAACAGTTGCCTGAGTACATGCAATCCGCTACAGTGTCTCACCACATGTAGCCTATTAACATCACCCTCGCCAACACCCACAGAAACTGGAATGCCAGTTCATCAGCCTGACGCTGTGTGTTACATAAGAGTTCTGCGTGTTATTGTGTCCTCCGAAGTGAACAGGGTCCAATTTCATGGATCTGCTTAGCACATATGGGCTGTAAGCACAGAATTCCGTGGTAAGCAGAGCCATGAAACTGAGCCCTGGTTAACGTCTAAAAACTATTTGGTACAGGGACTGTCAAAGTCAGAAGGATGAGACACGAATGTTGATTTTACCGTGACTTTCAATGCTCTGCAAAACATTCATGTAGGTCCTGACGCTGGTAAGAAGCTCTGAAGGTTTGGCAATCTCATTGGTTTCTGGTTTGTACATCATCATGCCTACAAGAGCTCTGTTTAGGGGAAAAGAAACAGTCATGAATGTTTACAAATCAGTGAAAGTTCGGGAATGGGAGAAAAGAAACAGCCATGAATGTTTCAATATGAGCTCTGATTGGGGAAAAGAAACAGCCATGAATGTTTCAATATGAGCTCTGATGGGAGAAAAGAACCAGCCATGAATATATACAACAAATCAGTAAAAGTTCAGGAATGGGTGAAAAGAAACAGCCATAAATGTTTACAAATCAGTGACAGTTCAGGAATTGACCCCTTGCACGCACGTCACACACGCCGACTGTGCCACGCTCACCATTTTGGTGGTCAATAGGTTTACGTGTAAACGCCGCGTCTCCTAAAATGCACACTTCACTGAATAACTCAGTGACATTGACCACCAAAATGGCGCAACCAAGATTATTGTGATGATGACGTCAGGTGAATTGGGTCAATTTTGTTTGTACATCATGTGAATGGTTAACAACCTATGCAAGCCAATTTGGCTGCCGGTGCTGCATATTCCAAAGGAGTTGAGATGGTTTTATGAATGCGTAAGTCCATATAAACAGGGGAAGTAATAGTGCAAGGCGTTTCGATACAAACTTCAAAAGTGCATTATCCCCAATGCAAAAGTTAACATCTATTTTAATGGTTGCGGTACCCGCTGCTAGTAGGATTCAAATTGTTGGGCAATCTCGGTAGTCTAGTTGGTAAGACATGTGCTCTAGAATGGCGGGGGTCGAGGGTTCGAATCCAACCCGAGGAATATACCTGTGGATTTTTTTTCACAGGACTCGGGAAAGTACTGAGTATACAGTGCATAACACACATCAGTATATGGGTAAAAAACACAAACAATAAATGTCTGTTCGTTTTATTGTTTAAGGCCAAAAGAGTTTAGTTTCTAATAAAGAATAAAGTGAAGAATTAAAGCCACTTAATTCCTACAACTCGGAAAACAAGACATTCTAAGAAAGAAAATGTTCATACTTTGCGAATCTTGCCTCGAGATGTTGGATAAGATACTCTCTGGGAGAGAAGGTGTGCTCCCACACTAGGATCTTAGGAGTGTAGTTGATGGCAAAACACAGCTCTGTTAAGCTGATATGGAGTTTATCATAGCTGTAGGACCAATCAAATGGGAACAAATATATTAATTTAATTATGACAACAAATGCAGTGCAAAAAAAGAAAAAGACAAAAGTGAACATTTTGTCTGACCATTTAATGTTACCACATACTTATGGATGATAATACACTATACCAAATCACGCTGCATGAATTAGACGTTTTCTCAGTCAAGCAACCAAACGGACGATCCAACAAACAGAATCTTTCTTCTCTTCGCATTGTCAAGTCAGGGTTTCTTTGTGCCAGCGGTACCCTCAAAGAAAAAATGTTCCGGCAATTCCACCAAAAGAATCCCGCCAGGGGGACGGGACAACAACAAAAAAGAATCCCGGCGGCAATTGGTTGGAAACCACTAGAAAGCTCTCTCCCTACTAAACCAACAAATCTCAGTTAAAAAATAATTTGAGAGTTGGCGCAATCTTTCGTCTGAGTGAGAAATATAATAATAATAACAATTTGGGAGGCTAATCATCCCTACTGGCAGTTGAGAAGCTGAATTGCGAAGGACGCGGCTACTTGTGTTCGAGCTGCAGGCATTTAAGGGCGCCTTCAGCTGCCAGCCACATCAACCCATATATGACCACGGAGCACAGCCTGAGATCGAAAGTGTTTGGTTTTTCCGGAGGGAGGAAAACCAGATGGCTTGGAGAAAAACCCTTGTGGCACAGAAGCGAACCAACGCACAACTCTGTTAACATATGGCCCCACCCGGAACTCGAACCAGGGACACATTGGTGAGAGGCGAGCGTTTTATGCACAAGCCACCCAAGCCACCCCGAAAGAAAGAAAAGTGAGCAGCTTACACACTGAGTTTCTCCCTCGTTTTACGGAAACTCTCCGTCCCAGGTACCATGGGCTCAGGAATTGGCTTATTCTTCTTGTCCTTCTCCTTGATCCTCCGTCTCAACTGCTCGTTCTTGGCCAGATGCGGGGCGGCGTTCTTGGGCAACAACTGGTCGCTCAGAATGCACTGCTCCGTGCAGATCTTGGTGACGACGTCTTTGACCTCCTTGGCTAGTCTGTCCAAGAAGGCGTTGGTGACAGTCAGGCTGCGGTCCCCAATGTGGTAGCGCTGTGAACGAGAACAAAAGAAAGGAATGAGTGGCTGGATTGGGAGACTACTTTCGCATTGCTGACCTCATTCACCAGGCTGTTAATACATTGCTACTCAACTAGATACTATACATATATCAGCATATGAGAAGAGGAAAAACCAATGAGCGACTTGAGTTGGAGTCTATTGAAAAAGCTAGTCTCCTCCATCAGCCTGTTTTTAAAACACAGTTATGTCGACACACATCAGAATATGCATTTTAGAGTTTTTAGTGACTGGATTTAGAGTCTAGTTGTTAGGCTTTATAACCACTCCATAAATATTTTTTTAAAGTTTAACTTCACACTAAAGAAAACAAAATCCACTCACAAAATACTGCAAATATTCTTTAAAAGAGTATAGTCTTTAGATAACTTTGGAATAAAATTATATTTCTTAAATCAACAGATAATACACGTATGCATTTAACGATACAAGACAGACAAAATTACCAACAAACTGAACACACATCTAATAAGTGACAGAGATGAAAAAGGAAAAAAAAAATGTCCACATCCGAAGCAGCCATCTTGGCTTTCCAATACACACGTCTGATGGAATCATAATGAGGCTTAGGCCAAAAGCGAGACTGGTGCCTTCAAATATATGATTATTAATGGAATTTTTGCATTTGGAAGTCAAGAGACTGTTAAATTGCTAGAAGCAAAAAGAAACTCTTCGCTTCAGGTGTTCATACGCCAGACAGGCATACTCATACTCCAAGTATGAGACCAGTGGACGATTTCACAAAGCGCTGAGATAAATCTTAAGATGAGTAAATGTATGAATCAATCCCAATTGCTAAGGAAAGTGTGACGTCACAATACAAATCACCATGCACATGCCTGGAACTACACGGAGGCCATGAAGGCTTCCCCGTTGCCCCGATCTTTGCCTTGGTGCCCCTTCAAAAGTTTCCCATAGACTTGAAGATTTTCCGACAGTAGTGCCCTTTGAAAAATGAAAATGGCCTTGCCCTCTCCAGGCCTACATGCATCTTAAAGTTAGGATGATTTCTAAGCTGGGACGAATTTGGTGAAATCGACTGTTTGTCTCAGTTCAAGCGCAATGGGATTAGGCTTCTGTTATCATAACTCTCTGCGCTTTCTTTTCCTTTTTCTTTTTTAGCCCTCACCTCGAGTGGCCTTTGTGCCTTGTGCTGGGCGACTTCCATAAAATAAAAAAAAGGCATACTAATTTGATCAGAATCCACACATATGAGTGTCAAGTTTCACAGGGGTGTGTATTTTGATGGATTAAAACATTTGAATGGTGATTTACACATAAAGGAGCATTTTGATGGATTTTGTTCTGTACTTCAAATTCACCCTCTTGGGATGAGGCCAGGCTTACCAATACAAGTCTTTAATATTTGGATGTGGAGTTACTAGAGAGTTGTGTATTTTCACAAAACTAGGAAAGTGTTTGGTCAGTTAGAGTTAGGGTTAGAGCTACATGTAGGGTTAGAGTTGGACTCAGGAATGGGTTAGAGTTAGGGTTTAGGGTTAGAGTTAGAGTCAGGAATGGGTTAGAGTTAGGTTTAGGGTTTGAGTCAGGAAAAGGGTTAAAGTTAGTGTCAGAGTTAAGGTAAGGGTAGACTTAGGGTTAGGGTTAGAGTTAGAGTCAGGAATGGGTTAGAGTTAGGTTTAGGTTTAGGGTTAGAGTTAGGTTTAGGGTTTCAGTCAGGAAAGGGTTAAAGTTAGTGTCAGAGTTAGGGTAAGGGTTAGACTTAGGGTTAGGGTTAGAGTTAGAGTCAGGAATGGGTTAGAGTTAGGTTTAGGTTTAGGTTAAAGTTAGGTTTAGGGTTTCAGTCAGGAAAGAGTTAAAGTTAGTGTCAGAGTTAGGGTAAGGGTTAGACTTAGGGTTAGGGTTAGAGTTAGAGTCAGGAATGGGTTAGAGTTAGGTTTAGGTTTAGGGTTAGAGTTAGGTTTAGGGTTTCAGTCAGGAAAGGGTTAAAGTTAGTGTCAGAGTTAGGGTAAGGGTTAGACTTAGGGTTAGGGTTAGAGTTAGAGTCAGGAATGGGTTAGAGTTAGGTTTAGGTTTAGGGTTAGAGTTAGGTTTAGGGTTTCAGTCAGGAAAGGGTTAAAGTTAGTGTCAGAGTTAAGGTAAGGGTTAGACTTAGGGTTAGGGTTAGAGTTAGAGTCAGGAATGGGTTAGAGTTAGGTTTAGGTTTAGGGTTAGAGTTAGGTTTAGGGTTTCAGTCAGGAAAGGGTTAAAGTTAGTGTCAGAGTTAAGGTAAGGGTTAGACTTAGGGTTAGGGTTAGAGTTAGGTTTAGGGTTTCAGTCAGGAAAGGGTTAAAGTTAGTGTCAGAGTTAGGGTAAGGGTTAGGGTAAGAGTTAGGAATGGATAAGAGTTAGGATTAGGGTTAGAGTTCGTGTAAAGGTTAGAGTTCGGGTAAGGGTTAGAGTTAGAATTATAGTTAGAGATAGGGTTAGGGTAAGAGTTAGGGTAAGGATGAGAGTTTGGGTTAGAGTTAGAATAGGGTTAGAGTTAGAATTGGAGTAAGAGATATGGTTAGGGTTAGGGTTTGGATTAGAGTTAGGTTTAGGATTAGAAATAGGGTTAGAGTTAGGGTAAGGGTTAGAGTTAGAGGTAGGGTAAGGGTTCGAGATAGGGTTAGGGTTAGAGTTATAATTAAAAATACAGAGTGTCCATAAGCCTCATGTACTACAACTACTACAATGAACTGCACTAAACCACAAGTTCCCCAAAAGATCTTCCATGCAAAGAACGACATTCAGTCAGTGATAGTACAGAAGGGAAAAAGTGACTAAACAATATTGTACAAGCACAAAGAGAAAGGATCACTCTCAAATAATTCTGGAACTGTTCAAACTACAACAGGCAATACATTCAGACTAGATGGGCACTCTTCAAAAGCTAGGAAAAAAAGAGCAATTCCATACCAAAATTTAAATCCATTATTTTCTTGAAATATTTGTTTGCAGTCCGAGACGAAACCTCCTTACAAACTTGCTTCAAGCTCATATCACGTCCGTTAAATATCTTTTCCAAAACAAGCCCTCTAAAAACAAAAATTCTTGTTTGCGTGTTTTACACCAAAATTATTCTTCACAAGATGGCATTTAAGAATCAAATTTTTTTTTGCTAATTTATTATATCATGTTTGGGTTTTTTCCTCCAAAATTAATTGATGGGAGTGACTAAAATTTAAAAAAAATGTTCAGGAGTATGGAATTACCCTGTGATACATGCAGCCATTCCATTAACTAATATTACACCCCCATGACAACTAGTAGATTTCTTCTTTTGCAAGTTTGTGTTTCATGTTGTGCAGTATGTGGGTGAAGTTGAGTGAAATGCTGTCCGAAAATGAGCCAAAATTTGTTTTAAAGGAAAATTAACAAGACTGTACCTAAGTGATTACCTGGTCTGCATTGTTCTTACAATTTGTCCAAAAATATCTCCAGGGTATTGGAGTGGTCATTGCAATTTATAAGTAAATAAATGCGGAAGTCAAAACAAGACTTAAACATTTACAAAACTGCTGAAGTCTTTGAAGATGTCGGATAATGTCTGAATGGCAAGGTACAACATTGGTTTCACATGCTCAGCCTCTTTAAATTCCAAACAAACAAAACAAGTCTCAATCAAGAGCAGGTGCTATTATTTATTGAGATAAGTTATAATGACAAATTAATTTTGTGTTTTGTCAGTAATCTGTTTGTTTTTTTGTTTTTTTTAATCAGGCATATTTTGCCCTTGGGAAAAAAGTATGAAAATTTGATCAATATTGATCAAAGATTATAGAACGCCGTAGGCGCAAGATGGGGAACTGGGCCTTTATCTATTGTTGGAAAGTGAAATTCGCATGGGTGCCATTTCGGCAAGTGAATG
The DNA here is from genome assembly GCA_911728455.2 of Marthasterias glacialis. NCBI lineage: Eukaryota > Metazoa > Echinodermata > Asteroidea > Forcipulatida > Asteriidae > Marthasterias > Marthasterias glacialis. The sequence goes on from OU452220.1 coordinate 2,890,989, forward strand.
CTTATGTTTGCCACTGATAGCAATTGTCATTGTCTACACTGGTCCCCACGTTTTTGTGCTGTATCAATGGGGTTCACTTGCCGAAATGGCGTCCAGTGAGGTTTCACATTTCAGCCAGAGTTCCCCATCTTGCGCCTACGGCGCTCTATAATCTTTGATATTGATTACACGGCTGACCTACATGTATATATGGTTTAGACCTTGTGCACGTGACGTCACCGACCGCTTGCAATCATTTCAGTAATTACCAGCACATATTACAGTCGCCTGCAACGGTTACAATTATCCGGTGCGCGACGCAAGGTGCGGTATTGAGCCAATCACTGCAAAGAAATACCTTCTGCGTTACGCTAACACATCTTGTGCGTAACGTTGCTGACACACGTGTTGATAAGTTTTGTGTAGTTTTCCAACATAAAATCTTCTTTTTAAACTTTATGTAAGGTTGCATGTAATTCACAATTTACCATGTGAGGATGCATGTACTCACAATTTACCATGTGAGGTTGCATGTACTCACAATATACCATGTGAGGTTGCATGTATTCAATATACATCATGTGAAGTTGTCAGTTATTTCAAATAAGTGGTCGTATGTATTTTCACAATATACCATGTGAGGTTGCATGTATTCACAATTTACCATGTGAGGTTTTGAATGTATTCACACTATACCATATGAAGTTGCATGTATTCACACTACACCATGTGAAATTACATGTAGTCACGACTGTACCATGCAAAGCTGCATGTATTCACAATATACCATGTGAGGTTGCATGTATTCTCAAAAAGTGTGGTTACATACTTTCATAATATACCATGTGAGGTTGCATGTTATTAGAAATCAGAGATCGCAAGTATTCACACTTTACCATGTGAGGTTGAATGTCTTCACAATATACCATGTGAGGTTGCCAGTTATTCACAACGAGTTTGCATGTATTCACCATATACCAGGAGGCTGTATTCACACTAAACCATATGGGAATGCATGTAATCACAACCAAAATATATGAGGTTGCATGTATTCACACTATACAATGTCAGGTTGCATGTATTCACACTATTCGATGTGGAGTTGAGTTGCATCAAAGATTATAGAGCGCCAAAGGCGCAAGATGGGGAACTCCGGTTGAAATGTGAAATCCCACTGGACGCCATTTCAGCAAGTGACTCTTTTGATACAACAATAGATCAGTGCAGACAATGACCATTGCTATCAATGGGAAACAAAGCATCCACTTGCCGAAATGGCGCCCATGCGTATTTCACGTTCAAACAATAGATAGAGCTCCAGTTCCCCATCTTGCGCCTTCGGCGCTCCATAGCCTTTGGTTGCATGTCTTCAAAACTACATGTAGGGTGAGCTCAACGTTGTACCTTGTCTTAAACTATACATGAAAACTAAATACAGACTGAAATGGATGGAGACAACTTTTGAATCACAAAAGATACATTGATCATTCCCTCCAAAATGGAACGGCTGACGTTTACAACACCAATTCTTACCCTATCCATAAAATAAGTGCTTGTTTCGCGATCATTTCGTGCGCTAATCTGCAAGAGTTAGTGAGTTTTAGTTTTAGATAAACAAAAAAAGGGGTGAGATTATTTCTAAGGAAAGAAGAGTTGAAGATGTTGCAAAGAGAAGAAGGTGTTATCAGAGAAGGTTTCTTAGCTTCAAGCAAGACGGTCAAATGGAAGTTGAAAGTGCAAAGAAAGTTGGGTTAAAAAGATGATAAAAAGTTATTTTCCCTTAAACACCGGCAGAGACTTTTTGGTAGGCATCCTACTGCGGTTAACACAATCCAAGTTGTTAATCTGAATCTTGTGAAATTTAGGGAAGAAAAAAAAATGTGGCAAAATATCTGGACAAACAAATAAAAACACTGACAGACAAACAAGTAGTAAACACATTGATCAGTAACAAAATCTGTTGAGATTTTTAGGCAACTACAGAAATCAAATTAATCGTATGAATGTGTGAAACAGCAGGCCTTGATCTTAACCGAGGCCACTGAGGCCATTGGCCTCATGCCCTGCCGAGTTGGCCAGCATGCCCTTCAGAAAAATTGCACTGTCACTACCAACTTGGCCAGCATGCCCTTGTGCAATTTCTCTGATTTGGCCAGCAAAGGCCTGCCCTCGTTTTTCTTAAGATCGAGGCCTGAAACAGTTAACCAGATGCAAACAAAACACATCTCTTAGCACTTTTTTCATGCTGTTAACAAAACCTTTTCTATGCTCAGATAATTTTGGTGCTTTTGGCTCGATAAAATTGGCCCAAATGGAGATCTTGTTGCTTATCCATGCCATATCTGTCAAAGTGAGACTTTTGAACGGTCCTTTTTCACGGTTCTGACCAGTAGTACGCACGCTCAGAACTACATACGTAATACTGAGCATGTGCGCGCTCGCTCAGAACTGTCAAAAAGGCCCGTTGTGTCTGCTGCCGCCAGCGTCTCAAAAGTCTCCTATAAACCAATCCGACCAGCTCGTTCATGGGCGTTTACACCACCACAACTATGGCGACTGCACGCGCGCGTCCACGCACACACACTGAATCCTCCATGCTGATTGGTACATATGCGCCCTGACGCGCGTGTCCTGTCACGTGCGCATGCAGGCGGCCATAGCTGCGGTGGTGTAAAACACCATAAATGAGTGCTGCTCGGATTGGTGTATCGACCCAAATTCACCTGACATCACCGTCACAATAATCTTGGTTGCGCCATTTTGGGACTCAATGTCCCTGTGTGTTACACATACAGTTGAGACTGAAGAGAGCATTTTAGGCGACAAAACGTTTTCAAGCTGACCATGTAACTGTTATGTGCAATTTGACGCCAAAAATGGCGAGCGTGGTAGACAGTAGCTGCGTATGACGTTGGTGCAACAGAGAGAGTTCAATAGACCTTGTGTAGGTGACGTCACCGACCGCTTGCAATCATTTTGGTGATCACCAGCGCGTATTTCAGTCGCGTGCAACTGTTAGAATTATCCGGTGCGCGACGCAAGATGCGGCTATGAGCCAATCACTGCAAAGAAATGTCTTCTGCGTTATGCTAAATTATGTGCGTAATGTTGCTGCATGTCAGGCTGACACACAAGTTTTGTGTATTTTGACCGCATAAAATCTTCTTTTTAAACTCAAAATTCAAAAATCTTCAGCATGGAAGTAAGCTTGGCAAGTAAATTCAATAAGTGACGAAATAGTTTTCAGTTTTCGGAAACGATTACAATATTCCCGCTCGAATCTGTTAAATATTTACAATGAACATGAGCATTGTGTCCTTTTCTTATGGAGAGGTGATCACCAAAATGGCAATGTTGAAAGCATGGGTGTGATCCGTGACCAAGATGCACAAGGTCTATAGGTCAGGGTTCAAAAGCTATACTTCACTCAAACCTAAATGTTAAGTTCGTGACTAACTCTCATGAAACACATCATCACCATAACTTCCTAATACTGCTGGCTTGCTTTTATTTTGTAATGGTAACTGATGTATTCATATTTTGCAATGACACCATTTGAATAAAAACGACTGAATCGTAAAAAATGTGGCAATCTTTTTCAAACATGTGTTCACCATTCATTCAAATGTTTTAAAGCATCCATACTTTATCAGAATCAGAATCAAACTCCCCCAAAACACAAAACCTATAAAAATTTCACCTCACATTTTTACTCCGTCAAACTTTTTCCACCGTTCCTGAAAGGAAGTGTGACCCCCCTCTTTGTAAGACTGTTACTACTTGTATCCGATGAGTGTGTGTACGTTTTGCCGCAACCGAACCACTGCTGCGATCATGGCAAGAAAATCACACCATGTGCTGTTGCTAGGCAGTTGCTAAGGTAGGCGGGGCTTAATGGATCGGTCTATTCCATCAGCAAGACATCCTTGCTGCGCCGTGCAGTCAGTGTACGGTGAGGGCCAAACACACGCGTACTAGGTTTGCGTGATGAACCACGTTTTAAGTTGCAATGTTTAATGTTAAGAGTTGAATTATTTCACGAAAATGAAGGATTTATGAGGAATATCTGACGTCCAAAACCCACCGCCAATAATTGTATGCGGCCATGGCATGTTAATCCGGTGAGATTAGTAGCTTCTTGAATTACGGAGTTCGGAAATTTTTCCGCCCCAGAAATGGGACCTCATGTCCAGGATGCTCAGTGTAGTATTTATACAAAAGTGAAGGCGTCCAGGACTACCGTGCACAAAACTATCTGTATACTGTGCAGATGCATTTCAGAACTACCACTATTCACTTGAAAAATACTCACCAGCGCCAAATTTCATAGAGCTTTTTCTGCAGAAAATATTGCTGAACAATTTTCTGCTAAGCAAAATTGTGCAGGATACCAGTCACAAATTGTACATGTGACATGGTATTTTAGCTGGTTAACGTATTCTGGTATTTTTGTGCTTAAGAATGCTCTAGGAATTTGGGCCCTGTGCCCAATTTCATAGAGCTGCTTAAGCACGCAAGAAGCTAAGCACCACAACTTGATGGTTACAAGAATAAGGTTACCGGCCAGAATACCATGTCACATGTGCCATCTGTGACTGGTATCCTGCTTATTTTTTGCTTGGCAGAAAATTATTAAGTACTATTTTCTGCTTACGTAGCTCTATGAAAAGTGGGCCCAGGGTCCAATTTCATAGAGCTGCTTAAGCACAATAAGTAGCTAAGCATAAAATAATTATGCTTAACAGAATAAGGTTACCAGCCAAAATACCATGTCACATGTACCATTTGTGACTGGTATCCTGCTCCTTTTTTCTCAGCAGAAAATTCTGCCTGCTTAAGCGGCTACGAAATTGGGAACTGGTGTTACCACAGGCCATGAAAATGATTACTACTGAGTTGTAGATGACTGGTTGGCCTTACCTCTTCAGGGCAGAGTTCATGGGTGCAGTTGATGAAGTGAGTGCAGATGAGAGGGAATGCGATAGCGTAACGCGCCTGGGAGGCATAACTCAAACACATCTCAAACATCCTGTCGAAGAATCGACTGCGATGGCTGTAAACAAAGACGAAATATAAAAAACTTGGCTTAGCATCAACAATAATTGTTTTTATACAATACGAGCTGAAGACGAGCAGAGTATACTGTTCGAAACATCGAGACCACACCGGCTCTTATCAGAGCCATCACTCCTCCATAAAGAGATTTATACATGGTTGTACCCGCAAATTTTACTAGTTTACTAGTTACAGTTTTCTCCAATACGAGCGATTGGCAATACAGTGGGCCCTCTACAGTTTGCTCAGGAGAGGCCATTATTGCAGTGCATCATGGGAAAAGATTGATAGGTTTTTAATCCACTCGCAGCGCACACCACATTACCACGATTGTTTAAGTTTTTTCGTGGTATACAAAGCGGCGATTAGCAATACAGTGGGCCCTCTACAGTTTGCTCAGGAGAGACCATTATAGCAGTAGGGAGGTTTAGCTGCACGTTACAAGAGAAAAAAACTTAAAGGTGACATGAAAAGTTTGTGCTGTTGCCAGATGACGTCATGATTTTTTTGCCCATTCCAGCTCGGGTATGTTCGACTGCATGGACATATTGATGTGAAAATGGCAATTTTGATAAGCCAGCGTATTTTTTTATGTGACGTCAGTGAAAACTGTTTCACACACTCACGTTGACGCTCAGGTAAATACTTGTTGCTACATCATGGGAAAAGACTGACAGGTGTTTGTAGTCATCTCGCAGCACCTGTTAACATGACCCTGACGTTTCTTCGTGGTATACAAAGCGGCAAGGTTGTAATTTTTCTGTGTTTATGGCGCAAGATGTTTTTTGTCGTTGTGAGGCTGGTGAACATTTTTCACATTCACGTCAGCCGGTGGAGTGTCGTGGCCGAGCGGTTAAGATCACCGGACTCAAGCTCTGGTGTTGTTGGCAGTAGAGTGTGGGTTCGAATCCTGGTCGCTGCACTTGTGCTCCTTGAGCAAGATACTTTACCATAATTGCTTTGTCCTTCAGATGGGACATTAAGCCGTAGGTCCTGTGTACTAGGATTGGTAGTGCATGTAAAAGAACCCAGAACACTTATCATGGAAGAGTAGGGGAATTACCCCGGTGTTTCTGGTTCACATGGCAAGCACCCTCATCTACAGGTTTCCACAGGCTTGAGAGCTATAGTGATTAAGTTCACTTATGAGACATCCTTGGTTTCATTACCAGAAATATATAATAATATTAATAATAATAGCCATTTAAAGGTCCTAAACTGCCCGTGCAGTGCAGAGTTGCATGTGTGATTGATCTGAGTCAACTACTTTCGGGAAAAACGAGCTCTCCAGGGTAAACTGTAGAGGGGGCATTTGTTCCACAGGTCATTTAAGTTTGTAATCAGCTTGCAGAGTGGCGCAACTCCATTTTACAAGCTTTTTGTGGTAATTTCAATGTTTTTAAAACTCTTTTTCTATCTACATGCAAAAAACGTACGTTTTCTTTTTTGCCTCCACTTCAGATTATCTTTACAAAAAAAATAGTGTAGGACATAACATGAGCACTAAAAAAGAAAAATGCAAATGGAAACTACAGTTTTCATTGGCCAGAAGTGTCCCTAGAACAAATGGTGCCCTCCTTTGTGCCCCCCTTAGTTTCGTCACCGAGGTTGTAACAGGTGTTTTTGTTTCATTTCTCTGTTTCTTACCAGAAGATGCTCAAGTCGGACGTCTCATTCAGGATTTCATCCAGTGCGTCCACCATGATGGTATGAAACACGACAGTGTTCATGGTCCTGGCTAGCTCGTGATTCTCAGTCAGGATGAGGGTGGCTTTACGCACGCTGGTGTAGGCCTGCAGTCTGAACCAATCCATACGGAAACCTCGGAAGTCAAAGACGTCTCCGCTTTCAACTGAGGACAAGATGGAACAAAGGAGATGGAAACTTATTTAAACAAGGCCGGTAAAAACAAAGCCTGCATTCTGGTGTAGGCCTACCGTCTGAACCAAACTATACGGAAACCTTATAAGTCAAAGACGTCTCTGCTTTTCAAAACGGGAACAAGATGGAACAAAGGAGATGGACAATTATTATACAAAAGACGTCTCTGCTTTTCAAAACGGGGACAAGATGGAACAAAGGAGATGGACAATTATTATACAAAAGACGTCTCTGCTTTTCAAAACTGGGACAAGATGGAACAAAGGAGATGGACAATTATTATACAAAAGATCATCCATAACCTGAACTGCATTGATCAAGGACTTAAACAGTTGCCGCGATTTTTGTTGTTGTCCCGTCCCCCTGGCGGGACTCTTTTGGCGGAATCGCCGGACCTTTTTCTTGTCCTTGTGTGGGTGAAACGAAGCATTCAACGGCATGTGTGTGGTCTGTACATGCTCCAAAGTTGAATGACCGGGCTGCCTTTGGTCCGGTGGTCGGCAATTACATAATGGGGAAACATTTGCGTGTATTCATGTCATCCGGCGCCAACTGGTTAATAGGGACCATGGTTTCCTGTCCCACTACCAGGAATAGATGCTTCAGTCATACCTTTTTGTGTACCCTCTTGTAGTATGTACTTAGCTGGTCCCCTTCGTTGCATCTGATGAAGTAGTTGCTGCGAAAGCTCATGCAATTTCTTTGTAATGGCAGACTTTTCAGACGCTGGCGGCAGCAGACACAACGGTCCTTTTTGACAGTTCTGAACGTGCGCGCACATGCTCAGTACTACGTGTGTAGTACTACTGGTAAGAACCGTGAAAAAGGACAATTCAAAAGTCTCCCATTAGTTGTTCTAAACGTGCTACCACTAATCGGCTGGTAAACACAAAGCCTGCACGCTGGTGTAGGCTTGTAGTCTGAAGTATTTATACTGGTCAATATTACCTTTTTGGAGATTGAGAGTTTCCATCCTTTGGACGAAGGAGGACAGAATAATGGATTCATCTTCGGACCCCTGTCTAAGTTACATCAAGTAAAGCTAATGCCCATTTGAGTGGTCAGTATCATTATAATGCCCTCTGTACTGGTCAATATTACCTTTTTGGAGATTGAGAGTTTCCATCGTTTGGACGAAGGAGGACAGAATAATGGATTCATCTTCAGCCCCCTGTCTAAGTTACATCAAGTGAAGCTAATGCCCATTTGGGTGGTCAGTATTATTATAATGCCCTCTGTACTGGTCAATATTACCTTTTTGGAGATTGAGAGTTTCCATCGTTTGGACGAAGGAGGACAGAATAATGGACTCATCTTCGGAGCACAATGGAAGATTCTGGACAGAAAGAAACAAATATTGGTATTACAACTTGTCCCTCAAAACAGTTCACCACTCAGTGCCGAGATTTCTGACATTTTGCGTAGCAGGTTGAATACAAGACTGTGCAGGCTACGTGAATGTCTGGACTCGTTAATAACGTCACCCGATTTTGACCTCATACACACACACCCCCCCCCAAAAAAAAAAAAACGAAAAAAAAAAAAAAAAAATCGTTTATTTTTAAATGTTCTGGGTGTGTACAAAAGCGGGTTTATCCAACTTTCATTTGTGGGTCCATAAACGATATGCATGTATGCACATCTTTTGGCATTAACTGGTTAACGATAACTCCTTGGTCCTTCGGATGGACGGGACGTAAAGCCGTAGGTCCCGTGTGTTGTGTAACGCACGTAAAAGAACTCAATTGTATTTATCGCTAAGTCGCTAAGAGAAGGGGTTCGCCCTGGTGTTTCTGGCTTGGTTGTCTGCAAGATGCTATAAAAATGGGTCCCATAAAAAAAAAACTCAGAATACCTGTCTTTAAAAAAATGCTTTGAAACACTCGTAGAGAAAGGGCTATATCAAAACTAAGTATTACTATCATTATTACGGTGACTAGAATGTAATTATGAAAAGAAAAAAAAAACCTAAATGCTTAAAATGATTGTTTTCAAATATCAAGTAATAAACCACAAGGGAAACTGACTGGGTAAATCTAATTCAATTTTGGGGTGAACCCCCCCCCCCAAAAAAAAAAAATTGTCCGGACTAAAAATGGCTTCTGAATGGCACCCCAAACAAAAATATTGACAAAATAAAAGGAAGATCACCAATATTAGGGCTGGATAGCTCAGTCGGTAGAGCGCTGGTCCGTTAATCTGGAGGTCGCAGGTTCAAATCCCGTGCTAGTTCAATTTAAAATGATTGTTCTGATCTGATTTGAGAGATGGACCTACCTTTGCCAGGTTATTCAGGACAATTGCATCATAGCCGTTCAGGTACTGAATATAATACTGCTGAAGTACTTGATGGTATTTCTTCACCAGGGCTGGGGAATACAGTCAGTAAGTTTTAAAAAATGTACACTTGAAAGTAGTAATGCTTTGACAATATGTAAAAGATCAGGGGACCTAATTTCATAGAGCTGCTTAAGCAGAAAAATTTGCTAAGCAAAAATGGGCAAGACACCAGTCACAGCTAGTACACGTGCCGTAGTATTTTGGCTGGTAACCATAATCTGGTAAGCATAATTGGTTTTGTGCCTAGCTACTTTTTTTGTGCGTGAGCAGCTCTATGAATTCGGGCCCAGTGCCCAGTTTCATAGAGCTGCTTCAGCAGAAAACATTGCTGAACAAATTTAACCCAAACACTGCTTAACAGATTTCTGCTAAGCCAAAAATAAGCAGGATACCAGTCAGAAATTGTACATGTGACATGGTGTTTTGGCTGGTAACCTAAATCTGGTAAGCATAATTGTTTTTGTGCCTAGCTATTTGTTTGTGCTTAAGCAGCACTATGACTTTGGGCCCAGTGCCCAATTTCATAGAGCTGCTTAAGCAGAACACCACAAAAGGTTTAACCACAAGAGGTTGGAAACACAAAACACAAATCATAAAATCAAAGGTGGGTAAAAGGGAAAATGCGAGGGTTTGTGACATGGAAGCCGCTGGTGTTTACAAGATTGAATCCAACTTGACATGCATATACCTCTTAGTTCCTCCATATAGAAGAGCATCTCGGGGAGGAGCGGATCTAAGAAGTCCTCCACGTTAGCCTTGGACTTCATCTTAGGATGAGGATGCTCAGCGTGTCTCACTAACCAAAGAATCTCATCCCTAGCAAAGGCTAGCCCCATGAAGACGTACAAAGCCTGCAAGGCAAGAACAACATTATTGATAAGTAGGATTTGAAACTTGGCATGGTGGGGATACAATCATGACAATCATGACAATGCAACATCTATAATAATGGTTGCAGTACCCACAGCTAATAGGATTCGAACTGCCTCTAGCTGCCGGGCAATCTCGGTAGTCTAGTTGGTAAGACATCTGCTCTAGAATGGTGGGGGTCGTGGGTTCGAATCCCACCCGGAGAAATGCCTGTGGATTTTTTTTCACAGGACTCGGGAAAGTACTGAGTATATAGTGCTTAACACATATCGATGTATGGGTAAAAAAACACAAATAAAACATGAAAATGCACAAACCCACCCCTGTCACTTCTGGCCAAGCAATGAGCTGGACGTTTTTTATCTCGCTATTTTGCATGCACTACAATGCATGCAAGAACAAAAGACCGATTCATTAAGCCCCACCTACTAATGTATTGACCAATCACAGCCTTGACAACGCCACTGAAAGTCTGACAAAAGTCTGACACAATAAAATCTCATTCGGAAAGTTTAAAAAACACCGCCATTGGTCTGACACATAACAGCACACACAACTGTACTAATTTTTGTTTGGTTTAAAGTTTTTTCATATTTCTGGTGGTGCAAATCCCACAGCAATGGTCCCTGTACAGTTGTGTAAACGTGGTTTAACAGTGTTCCTGTCTGCACTGTTCTTCGGACTCGCGGCACTGCTCAAAAAGGCCACGCAATTAAATTCATACCGTTCACGAAAACCCTATATGTGAGTGTATCCGATACGTGTGTGTATGTTTGGTCGCAACCGAACCACCGCTGCGATCGTGGCAAGAAAGTCACACCATGTGCTGTTGCTAGGCAGTTGCTAAGGTAGGCAGGGCTTAATGGATCAGTCTATCAAATGCTGGCGAGCACTTTACAGCGATCATAAAATGGGAATATACACCCTCTGTTGGTGAACATACTTATGCAATACACGATCGCGTTCAAATAATGTCATGAACCTCTCGATAATCAAGACTATCTATCTGAGCATGCGCTGTAACGGAATTTTGTCCAGCCTGGATGAAAGAAGGAGCACCGGAGGTCTTTGATAAAAATATGAAGCAGCTGGAATTCCAGCAATAACCGGAAAACTGGCATCCCTGAATTCTGGGTGAACGAAGAAAAATTGACTAGAATTAGGATTTGAACCTTTGACCTTAAAATTTGATATTGTTACAAATGGTAAAGCTAAAATCATCGGACTCTGAATAATTGTTTAGCTTACCTTTGGACCAAGAAGTCCTGGTTGGTCTGATAAGATTGTCACTAGCTCCTTCAAGGCTCCTCTCAAAAACTTCCGCTTGTCTCGATGAACAGAGGGTCTGTGGATAAATGATATAACATCAGAACTCTGAATAATTTGGGTAAACTATTCTCTGCTTAACCAGTTGCAAATGGAAGCCGTGTAAAGACTCCATTATGTAATTTCGGATCACAGGAGCAAACTTTGCCGGGTTCAACAGACTCACACACATGCCGTCTAATGCTTCGTTTCACCTACACAAGGACAAAAAAGGTCTTATAAATACTTGCATTTTGTGGCTATTCAGAGACGATTTTTGTGTAATCCCCGATTACAGACCTTTGTCCTTTTGTTCCACAAAGGGGATTACGAGGCATCGAGAGGCTTCCACAATTGTTCATTCATTGTATTTCGGCTTAATGGAGGCAAGTCAGAGTGGGTCGGCAATCGAGCCATGATTCCGTGTTTAGTTCCACTCCTATGCCGTAGGTAATGGCCAATGTTTTGCAATTCACGTTGCGTGAATTTGACATTTTCTCGGTCGAAAAACAAAATGGAAGATCCAACAAAGAGAAACTTTCTTCTCTTGGCATTATACTGTCACATTCTGTAACTGTACTGCCATATTATGTAACTGTACTGCAACATCCTCCTGGAACTAAACTACCACACTCTGTAACTGTACTACCACATTCTGTAACTGTACTGTCACATTCTGTAACTGTACTACCACATACTGTAACTGTACTGTTACATTCTGTAGTTGTACTACCACATACTGTAACTGTACTGTCACATTCTGTAACTGTACTACCACATTCTGTAACTGTACTGTCACATTCTGTAACTGTACTACCACATTCTGTAACTGTACTGTCACATACTGTAACTGTACTGTCACATTCTGTAGCTGTACTACCACATACTGTAACTGTACTGTCACGTTCTGTAACTGTACTACCACATTCTGTAACTGTACTACCACATTCTGTAACTGTACTGTCACATTCTGTAACTGTACTACCACATTCTGTAACTGTACTACCACATTCTGTAACTGTACTGTCACATTCTGTAACTGTACTGTCACATTCTGTAACTGTACTACCACATTCTGTAACTGTACTGTCACATTCTGTAACTGTACTGTCACATTCTGTAACTGTACTAACACATTCGGTAATGGTTCTACCACATTCTGTATTTGTATTACCTCATTCTGTAACAGTGTTTACACTGTAACTGTACTTACGCATTCTGTAGGGCAAAGTTACAGCATTCTTTGACCTCCAGTACCCTCTTATGGAAGCCCTTGATGGTGTCAAAGAACACCTCGATGTACTTATGGAACATGAGCACCTCATCTCGGAACAATGTGATGCAGAATCCAAACTGCAGAGCTGGCTTCCAGAGGTTATGGGCACGCTCGTTGCTCTGAAGGAGGGTCGGACACACCAAGAAACCCACTAAGGAGGCAACATGACAGAACAAACAAATTAAAAATGGCTCCTGCTGGGTAGGGGATATTAGGCCGGGTCCGACGCAAGCATGGCTGTTGGCTGCAATGACAATGTTGAAGAGTAGGACTTTGCGGCATTCTGGCCATAAAGCCACTGCTGGATGTATTCATTTTGACACAGCCTAATAGAAGGTGCATTCTATTAGCTTGCCCAGGTCGACACGGTTGTGCTCATCTGGGTGAGCCCCCAACAAGAGCTAACCAAACGCCAACTTCCTCTAGCTTTCATACCATTGCATCTTATAGGACAGCAGCCCGGAACTACTTTCATTGTGAGCATTATGTTGGTAAAATAATTATAGTCTTATACTATGGTTGCGTTTGATTAGCTTGCCCGGGTCGACCCAGTTGTACTCATCCGAGTGAGCCCCCAGAAAGAGCTGCCAACTGACTGCCAACTTCCCCTTACATTCATGCATCTTGGGACAGCAGACCAGGACTACTTTCGTTGTGTGCAATACGCCCGTAAAATAATTATAGTCTTATAATTTTGAAATGGTGGACACATTACCAGGACACTATTTACATTTCGGTTTGGGTAAGATTGTCTGCAGGCCTTGAATTAACCCACGGCACCCACAGCTATTGCCGTGGTGCCCTTTGCAAAGTTCCAATACAAATTGACATTTTCCTCATAGACGTGCCCCTTACCAGAGGAAAATTGCCGTGCTTCTTCAAGACTGAAGTTCAAGGCCTGTGTCTGTATACACCCAAACCAAACAATGCACTCCTATGGTGTCCGCCATATCTCAAAAAAGGCCAATAGTGATGTCATACGCATATATAAGGTCTATTGTGCGCAAGTGTTGAATGGTTGACAAGAATAGACCAAGACTTACATATAATCCAACGCTCCATTGTGTCCAGTGACAGATACTCACAACGCATCTATAAATTAAAAAAAAAAATAGGTGTGAGCAGGGTTGTAGCTACGCTGGTCAGCGTAGGTCAGCACCGATCACCACTCGGTAATGCCGACGAGCACGAAAGAAGAATGAAGTCAGTCCGACCGGCATTCAGGTGCGTTATACAACAAATATGGACTTACATGAATCCGTTACTAGCAAAGATTATAGAGCACGGTAGGCGCAAGATGGGGAACTCTGGCTAAAATGTGAAATCTCACTGGACGCCATTTCGGCAAATGATTCTATTGATACAACACTGATACGTGCGGACCAGTGTAGACAATGACCATTGCTATCAATGGGAAACACAGGCATTCACTTGCCCAAATGGCGCCCAGGCGTATTTCACTTTCCAACAGTAGATAAAGGTCCAGTTCCCCATCTTGCGCCTACGGTGCTCTGTAATCTTTGGTCACTAGTGCACATCTATCTGCCAGCGATTACTAACCAAACGTCAAACATATGCCCGTATATTAAACTTTTCCAGTAAAGAATACACATAATCTACATGTACTTCGGAGCTAGCCAAAATTCCATGCCATGGATAGGATGGAGGGGTTGTTATAGATCCTGGAGAGAAATTCTTCAAATTTTTCTGGTAAAGACAAAAACTGTCAGCTTTTATCAGGGATGAGAGTGGATGAAAATGAAAAATCCACGAAACACCGGTGGAGGGTTTGGTGACTATACCAACCATGCCATAACCCGTATCAATGGCAGCATTCTGTGCTTAAATGTAGATGGGGAAAGCACCTTGGTGTCGTCCAAATGCAGTACATGTACTGTGTTAAGGCTTTACAAGGGCCTGGATGTATGTTAATGGCATTAACAAACAAAAAATTATAAAAAAAATTCAAAACAATAGTTTTGCAAAAAGCCTGGAAATCTGGAAAAATCAGGAGAAATCTCATCCCTGTTTTATTGATAATCTGTGAAAAATTAGAAATTGAGTGGTGGTCGAAAAACATATGTTTCCGAGTGGTGGTCGGGGAATCCTGAGTGCAGGTTGGGTGTTCCGGCACCAACCACCGTGGGCAGAACCCTGATGTTCTTACATGTATCTTATTCTGCGCTGGATTAAAGAAAAAGGCTGGTTTGGAGACTAGTCTTAATACATGTAATACAAACACAATGTAGGGTGTAACTTTGATTCAAAAAACTTTTACATGCTTTCTTAGTATTGATCAATGGCAATTGTTGTTGTTATTACTGTTTCCCTCTGTGCAGGAAAAAAAAGCGGCTGGTGTGAAGACTAGCCATCTACGTTTAACCTTAACTCAAGACGTTTGTACAGTTCAATAGATTGGACCAATGGTACTTACAGTCTCACTCTGTGCTGGATTCAAGAGAAGAGCTGGTTTGGAGACTAGGCTTAGCATCTCTTGCGACCTCATCTCTCCAGCCGTCATGTTGCGTCTTGGATACAAATGGAGGAGGGAGAACAATGCTGATGCAACACACTGGGAAGAAGGGAGAGGAAAGAAATGTTTTTAGCACGCCTTAATCTAGCCCGAACGTCTGACGTCACACTTCGAGGCTTGTGAATAACGCCGGATACTGGCCTTCGGAACCTGCTGGTCCTGCCAGATGTACCTTTGACATTGAGTGTCATAATCCACACACATCCATGTGTGCAGTTTCAGCATAGACACAAACAAGAGAATTAGGCTTTTTGAGGTACATGTATGGCGGACACTATAGGAGTGTACTGTTTGGTTTTGGTGTATACAGACAAATTGACCCAAGCCTAGTGGACATGTTTGACCATATGCTCCGAGGACATTTTACAATAGGGACAATAGGTCCTCACTAGTCAGTTCTTTGTCTTCATGGTTCCTCGGACGCCATTTGTGTACAAAATCAATGGAGATTGCTTCAGTACAGGAACAACAGAATTAACAATAGAAGTCCTCGGACATAATGGTGATTCACGGCTGTGTGTGCTTACGAGAGCTACATTGTGAGTTGATTTTTTGGTCAAAAACATAAGAATTGTTACACTGTGGTCTTAACCCCAGAATGTTTTTATAAGGGAAAACATTTCAAAAAGGAATCATAGAACTACTGTTGGAAAACCCCAGTATGTCGCTCTGGTAAGTCTGTCTGTTCTAGTGATGCGTCCATCATCTCAAAATGGCTTGTAATGTGTCCACCATTTTGAGATATGGTTGACACTTAAGGCACTAATTGGTTTGGATAAATTTTGCTGGATACACCCAAACCAAACAGTGAACTCCTATTTTTATAGTGTCTGCCATACCTCAAAAGGCTACTGGGGACTTCGCCGCCAATGCTGTCATCTATCGAGCACACAATAATGTACCCTTGGTGTGCTTCAGCTGTGCCGAAATGCATTCGGTTACCATCAGTTTTGAATGCAGAATGTAACAGAAATGAGTGCCAGAAAAGTACGAACACGCACCGCGATTGCGCCACGCACTTTCTTACTTGTGCTGGACATTGGCGCACTAAAGCTGCAGATCACGCATAGAAAACATGCCATATACTTCAGGAGTGCCATTTTGATGCACTGTTTTCTATTAAGTGCGATCTGTAAACTCAAAAACTTGGTTGTACACAATCATATGGCCACTTCCCATTTGGCATTTTGGATCTTTCCACTCAAACTTAGAAAGATCTGATCTTTCTCTTTCCAATGATGGTAAGCTTGGGTATGGAAGATG
Source organism: Marthasterias glacialis (assembly GCA_911728455.2). NCBI lineage: Eukaryota > Metazoa > Echinodermata > Asteroidea > Forcipulatida > Asteriidae > Marthasterias > Marthasterias glacialis. The sequence continues at coordinate 2,907,491 of OU452220.1, forward strand.
AACATGGATAAAACTACGGCTTCATAACAAATGGTCTTTGTGCTCAGGCTTGAGTGTTTTTGTGTGTGTAAACTTGGGTTGACTAAAGTCCCCAATAGTAAAGAAGAGGGGGTATGAGTGCAGTCGACTAAAGTCACCTTTAGTAAAGAAGAGGGGGTATGAGTGCAGTCGACTAAAGTCGCCTTTGCTAAAGAAGAGGGGTATGAGTGCAGTCGACTAAAGTCGCCTATGGTAAGGAAGAGGGGGTATGAGTGCAGTCGACTAAAGTCGCCTTTGCTAAAGAAGAGGGGGTATGAGTGCAGTCGACTAAAGTCGCCTATGGTAAGGAAGAGGGGGTATGAGTGCAGACGACTAAAGTCACCTATGGTAAGGAAGAGGGGGTATGAGTGCAGTCGACTAAAGTCACCTATGGTAAGGAAGAGGGGGTATGAGTGCAGTCGACTAAAGTCACCTATGGTAAGGAAGAGGGGGTATGAGTGCAGTCGACTAAAGTCGCCTTTGCTAAAGAAGAGGGGGTATGAGTGCAGTCGACTAAAGTCGCCTATGGTAAGGAAGAGGGGGTATGAGTGCAGACGACTAAAGTCACCTATGGTAAGGAAGAGGGGGTATGAGTGCAGTCGACTAAAGTCACCTATGGTAAGGAAGAGGGGGTATGAGTGCAGTCGACTAAAGTCATCTATGGTAAGGAAGAGGGGGTATGAGTGCAGTCGACTAAAGTCATCTATGGTAAGGAAGAGGGGGTATGAGTGCAGTCGACTAAAGTCGCCTATGGTAAGGAAGAGGGGGTATGAGTGCAGACGACTAAAGTCACCTATGGTAAGGAAGAGGGGGTATGAGTGCAGTCGACTAAAGTCACCTATGGTAAGGAAGAGGGGGTATGAGTGCAGTCGACTAAAGTCGCCTTTGCTAAAGAAGAGGGGTATGAGTGCAGTCAACTAAAGTCGCCTATGGTAAGGAAGAGGGGGTATGAGTGCAGTCGACTAAAGTCGCCTATGGTAAGGAAATGGTTAATGTTTGGTATTGGTTACTCTTACCCGTTCAAGTGGAACAAACTGTTGGGTGAGTTTCTTCACTGGGCTGTCAAAGTCACAGATGAGTGTGCCGAGACGAGCGAATGAGGGCTCACTGGATATAAGAAGACACAAAGTTACTCGTTTTGATGCTCAATTGTGGAGTGTCATGGCCGAGCGGTCTAGTCCCCCGAACTTAAGTTCTGTAGTTTACAGTATGTGGGTTCGAATCCCAGCCTGGCCAGTTGCGACACTTGTGTCCTTGAGCAAAACACTTTACCATAATTGCTTTGTCCTTCGGATTGGACGTTAAGCCGTAGGTCCTGTGTACTAGGATGGGTGCTGCTTGTTAAAGAACCCAGAACACTTATCGTGAAAGAGTAGGGGTTTACCTCACTGTTTCTGGTTCAGATATCAAGCATTTCCTCAGGCTTCCAAGCTAGAGTGATTAAGTTCGGTTTTGAGGAATCCGTGGTTTCATTACCAGAAATGAATAATAATAATTCCAAGAGTATGCTTTTAAAAATCAAATTAACTTCTTCCGACCAATGGAGCATGAACCCATCATTACACAAACTAGAAAAAGTACTGCAGACATATAACTCTGGAATGGGACACCTTGGAACGCTAAGTGGAAACCATAGAGTTATATATAAGAACTAGAGGGCGTACAAACCATGCGACATGGCCCGACAAGGAGCATTTTTTGACCATAGAGAAAATGGCGCGGACCATTCATTTACACTGGTTACTCATCCGTTAACACAGCAGCCATTTTCTAAGTGGACATTCGTATGCAATTTGCCCATAGGGATTTTCGCCCATGGTGAGTCAGTGGAGTTCCGTGCGTGGCATAGCGAGTGCACCCTCTAGTTCTATTATATAACTCTATGGTGGCAGCAGACTCACCAGGTCAATTGTTTACGTATATCTGATCATACGCACATTTCTAAGGACAATGGATTAACCTGGTGAGTCTGCTGCCACCTAGTGTCCCCAAAAGTCTGGCATTGCAAAAACAGAATCAAGGAAATGGCAAAGTCCACTTTACTTTGTACAGTGTTTTTATGAGTTTTTGATTATTTAAAAAACAGAAATCAGCTCATCAGCTAAGAAGTTGTATGCCTGGTTTTGTTGGAGGGGGTAGGCATGGTAGGTCATAAACAGCACAGGCCTCGATCTTAAGAAAAACGGGGGCAGGCCTTTGCTGGCCAAATCAGAGAAATTGTACAAGGGCATGCTGGCCAAGATGGTAGTGACAGTACAATTTTTCTGAAGGGCATGCTGGCCAACTCGTCAGGGCATGAGGCCAATGGCCCTCGGTGGCCTCGGTTAAGATCAAGGCCTGCACATACACGACATGGTATTTTGTCAGGTAACCTTTTCTGGTAAGCAACATTTATTTGTGCTTAGCTGTGTTGTCTTGTGCTTAAGCAGCACAATCAAAGTGTGGCAGGGACCAATTTGATAAAGCTGTTGAGTAAATTTAAATTGCTAAGCAAAATATTATAAGGGCACCAGTCCCAACAATGTGAAATACATGGATTTTAGGCTGGTAACCATGGTAACCCCTTCCTGCTAAGCAAGATTTCCAGTGCTAAACAAATGTTTGTGCTACCAAGCTTGATGAAATTGGTCTACAGGGCTCAATTTCATAAAGCCAGTAAAGCACAAAAACTTGCTTAGCACAGAAAAATCCTGCTTAGCAGAAACAGGTTACCAGCCAAAACACCATCAAGTTTACATTGCTGCCACTGGTGCCCAAATCTTGTTTGGAATTTGCTAAGCAGTATTTTCAGTTTATTAAACCCTAACTCTCTAGGTGTTTTTGCTAGAAACCATACCAAAACTGCCAAAATCAGTCAAATGTTGGACAGTCAATATGCAACTGTACTGAATCAATCATAATCAACCAGCGCACTTAATACTAAAGATCCTTTCAAAATGTTCTACAGGGGTGAAAGACCAACTCCATCAATATCAGCAAGGATTTTCAAAGACCAACTCCATTAAAATCAACCAGTGGTTCAACAGGGCTGAAAGACCAACTCTATCAAAATCAACCAGGATTTCATATGCTTAAAGACCAACTCCATTAAAATCAACCAGTGGTTCAACAGGGCTGAAAGACCAACTCTATCAAAATCAACCAGGATTTCATATATTGAAAGACCAACTCCATTAAAATCAACCAGTGGTTCAACAGGGCTGAAAGACCAACTCTATCAAAATCAACCAGGATTTCATATGCTTAAAGACCAACTCCATTAAAATCAACCAGTGGTTCAACAGGGCTGAAAGACCAACTCTATCAAAATCAACCAGGATTTCATATATTGAAAGACCAACTCCATTAAAATCAACCAGTGGTTCAACAGGGCTGAAAGACCAACTCTATCAAAATCAACCAGGATTTCATATGCTTAAAGACCAACTCCATTAAAATCAACCAGTGGTTCAACAGGGCTGAAACACCAACTCTATCAAAATCAACCAGGATTTCATATACTTAAAGACCAACTCCATCAAAATCAACCAAATGTTTCAATCTGGTGGTGTAGTGGATCAATCGCAATCAAGCAAAACCAGTCGATTGATTTTGATGGATTTGGTACCGTTAGGGCCAATATTGAAATTGGTGTACTGACCTCTTCCCGTAGGCGAGTTCATAAGCCTGGTTGTACAGTCCCAGCATGGCTTTCCTGTCTTCTACCCTCGCCAGTAACATCATGATGGAGATGTAGGTAACAACCAGCTCAAGATAGTTCTTGGTCATGTCAAAGTTGGCCGTCTGTCAAAGTTTTGAAAATTGAAAATTATATAAATTGAAATAATGTGCAACTTGCAGCATACGCCATTATGTAAAACAGTAGACAAATAATAACATGGTTTAAGGGTGGCCAGTCGATATTAGCTCCTCAGGTGTGGACTTCACAAAGCGCTAGGACTCGTCTTATCTCGAGTTAGGACGAGTAACTAGTCCTAACTTAAAGGACGAGCCATAAGTTAGGACTAATCCTAAGTTGGGACTAGTTTTGTGAAATCCACCCCAGGGTTTTGAAAGTTGACAAACTAGATCCTGAGGTGAAGCCGAGGGACCTAGTTTGTCAACTTCCAATACCGAGGGGAGCTAATGTCGACTGTCCACCCGAAATAAACCATGTTATTTTTTTGTTTTACGATAAGTCATAACTTCTCTAGTTTGGAATTATTGTGCTCGGGAAAACGCGGATTGACAGTTACGTATGCTACCATCTTTTCATGTGTATGTAGCTAGGGTGTGATGTCGGGGGGGGGGGGGGGGGGGGGGTGTAATATATTACACACGTGCGACAGTTCCACGATTGCTTTGTAAAGCGCATGCGAAAGTAGACTGTTGCACATGTGACGTCTACTACCCATGCGTATTTACCCTTTGCATGAAAACTGGTGCACGTACTTGGTAAACAGCAAAAATGACATCTGGTACATGAGGCTAAAGGGACCAATGGGAATTCGGCTGTCGATCATGAATATGTATGAGTTGTAGTAATAAGAGATTCAAAAGAAGCTACGCAAAAAAATATAGAAAAATATTTTTCTAAAAGCACGCGACCAACAATGGTAATTGTCATAAAAACAGCATCCCCACTTTATGTGACCCAATATATACATGAAATAACAAAACTGTGAAAGCTCAATCGGTCATCACCAGAGTCACAAGAAAATAGTGAAAAAACCCCATTGTGTGTTTTCATTGTTTTTAAGACATTCAAGTTTTGCACTCAAGAGATCAAAACTTACTGTTTTGTTTCTCAAAAACTTTAGCATTTCAGGCAAAAACATTTCATTATTATATCTTTCTGGTAAATGAGACCAAGGGACCCTCAATAGTGACTAGCACTGTGACCCGTAGGCCTGAAGATACCCGTGTATAGAAGATGTTGAAGAAATGTCAGTTTTTAGATGTGGGAGGAAAACCCCAAATAGGGGAAAACCCACGCAATCAGGTAGGGACTGAAAACCCAATCCACATGCAAGGCTCCAGTCCGGGATTCGAACCGGGGTCCACAGAGGTGAGAGGCAGGAAAAGAAACCACTGAGCCAACCTTAATGCCCTTTCAAGGGATGTTGTCCACACTGACCATCATAACATGTACAAGTCTGTGAACGTTTTATGTTTCCAGTCTTACCAATGTTGTTTACACTCTTCAAATGCAATCTAAAAACTAAGGTATGCGGTAACACAATGTAAATAATCTCGCTGGTCAAGAACCTGAGGTGTACAGCAAAACATTTTCGTGTCGTAAAAACATTGTAAACAAAATATTTTGCAAATAAAATTTTTAGGCAAATGCTTATTTTGTTTGTTACATTAGTGATAACTTACAATGTCAAAATGCACGTGGCAGCTGGCTAGGACAGTCAGTAATTCTGTTACATGATCCTGCAGATGAAATATCAATTGCAATTAATCAGTTAATTCATCAATCTTTTCACATGAACTTTTTATTTCACAGAAAGTTTGTTTTGCTTATTAATGACAAAACATTAGACTAAAAATAAGTTTTAAACAAACCAAACAAATTTTATTGAATAAATCTTTCATTTATTTTATGCATACATGCAGATTAAGAAAAAGAAGAACCCAATAATCTGTTGGTGGAAGAGAAATTTTCTCTTAACCCTAACTCCCCTGAGTGATTTACTAGGATCCTTCCCCACTCTAACCAATTCCAACACCATAAGGGTAACTCAACACCCAAACTGTGGTACTCTGATTATGGTGGTATGCCTGAACCCATGTAAAGCATGATCAGTTTACTCATGCAGTACCCAGTCCAACACAGTCTAACAAAACCTGCTGTTAGTGTTAGAGTTTGATGGAATAGGGACAGTAAGGGTTAAGAATAAGGAAGAGGTTATGGATGGAGTCTGTAGAGATATCAACTAATTAACTAATTCAGCAGGCCCAGAATTACATGGAGGCCATGGAGGCAATGGCCTCCATTGCCCTGGTCTTGGCCTTGGTGCCCCTTCAAAAGTTTCCCATAAGATTTTCCGATGGAAGTGCCCAATAGCAAAATGAAAATGGCCTTGCCCTCTCAAAGAAGAAATTCCAGGCTCGATTCAGCAAAATTTAAACGACCAAATTCAATTTTGTGATGTACTCATTTTCCAATAGATAGTTGTTATTATAGTGGGAAAATATTTCAAGTTTCTAACCTCACATTAAAACGGTTTAAAATGCCAATTGTATTTGATAGGCTACCTACCCTTCCAGTGCAAACATCCAAACACATCAATGACGTCACATTTCAAATTCATGCCGAGAATTACACTGAGGCCACGGAGGCAATGGCCTCCATTGCCCGAGGCCATTGCCCTGGTCTTGGCCTTGGTGCCCCTTCGAGAGTTTCCCATAGACTTTTAAGATTTTCCAATGGAAGTGCCCTTTGAATAATGAAATAACCCTTGCCCTCTCAAAGATGAAATTCCAGGCCTACAATTACTTCCACAAGACTGCAGGGCTTGCACAGTAGCTCAATGCAAAATGTTTAACGGACCAGAATTGTTTCTACAAGACCGGATTCAAAATGAGAAAAAAATAACAAACAATTCCTACACACTTTGACATTTGAACTGTTTGAGTTTAAACAAGCGCTAAGAGAGGATTTGTATTATGGGTAAGTATTCTTCAATTTTATCAGACTGATTTAAACAAAGACACAAGACCGCCAGACTTTTCCAGTCGCGAGTTTACTGGCCAGATGCTAAAATCACTGGCCTCGGGCCTGTGGTCTAGTGTAAATTTCAAGCCCTGACTTGGGGTCTGTACATTTTTGGTGTTGAACTGACTTTTCGACAATGACAAATTCCTGCGTGGAATGTACGCAACCATTTGTTGTTGACTACTTACGACGTCATGTGTTTAGAATTGAACAAATCAGTTTGTCAAATATATGGAGTTAGATAGGATAGATTCAATGACTGTCTTCTAATACCACCATTAGTATTGCCGCTTCTTAAACAAGGAAGTGGTTTGACATAAAATAAGACCACACATATGTACATGTAAACCACCCACATGTACTTCCAGCCGGATTATTCTGAGCCTTATTGTTCATTGTGTAAAGAAATCTGACAACAATCATGACAATAGCAACAGGGATGTCCAGGTTAAAGGGACTGTCAACCGATTCAAAACTCTGTAAAAATTACTTTCTGCTTCTCTCTTTTCGTTTCTTTCTTCCTGACTACGACTGCTTCTGTTACTCCAGTATTCTTGTACTGTGTTGTGTTGTCATTTAGCCTTTGAAAAAAAATCTGCTAGGGTCGAAACATGAGGGCCTTGACATTTTTCTTTGCATTTAATACAACAGGTCCTTGTGGTTGGTAAGCAGTTTGCAATAGCTAATTTTATTTTTTGCTTAGAAAATCATTCCAGATGCAAACTGTTAAACTCTAAGGCCTTGTCCGAATTGGCAGCTATGGCTGCAGCCAATGGCTATGGCTAAAGGCTATGGCTACGGTTGGATCACTACGTAATCCTGAGATCGTCGTGTGCCCAGCAAAAGAGCGTAAGGCCTTACGCCCTTTTGCCCGGAACATAGAGTAGTAAGTCCCAGTAACAAAAAGGACGTAAGCAACAAAATGGCTCCTGACATGAAAAATAAGTCATTTTTGTTAGGTTTTTTTTGCTAGAATTACCCTGAAGACATGTTTCCCCATTCCCCATGCAGAATCTAACCTTTCTAGAATGACTTTTGCATGGCAACAAGTTTACCAAACTTTCCCGCTCATAGTTCTTGAAACACAAATTTTAACATAAGTTGCTTACGTTCTTTTAACGGGAACTTTCCCTTACGCCCTTTTGCCGGGCACACGACGAGATGAAGTACAGAGTGCCATTTAACAACACCCTTAGCAACAGTCCGTACACACCCCTTGCATACGACGTCACAAGCTCAAACAGCGCCCTGACTGGGGTCAAAGACCTATTAGCTGGGAGTTGTGTGCATGATGCGTAAACCTGTGCGTATTTCCACAGAGGTACGCTTACCGTGTATTCATGGATATCCCGGAAGGTTGTATAGTAAACACTCAGCACCTTCAATATTTCAGATTTACGTTGATCTATCGGGGCTAGTTGACCCTGTAAGAAACAAACACAAATACAGGCATTGATAAGTTTCTTTTTTGGGGGGGGGGATTGCACTTTAAAACTCAATTGCTTTAAGATTAGGGATTTGTCTTTATAAATAAGGAAATTGACTCTGCTTTTTTTTTTTTCGAGGACAAGGAAATGAGGATGAGTGTAATACATTGATCAAAGACATGGAAGGAGACAAGAGAAATTTGACAATCGTGATGGTCAGACAATCTTGAGAAAAATTACTACTTGGCATGGTCATGTTTGTAACAGTCTTATGATATAAAAACAATTTCAAAATAACTTAACAGTTAAAACCGGCAGGGTTGTGGCCGTGTGATAAAGGACCGAGCCGAAGGCCGTTTAAGACCTCGGTCACCACTCTTTTATTCCCTTATTAATAATAACAATCAGTCATTAGCGCCTTTGCCACACAACTCAAAACGCTGTGAAAGGTATGACTGGTACATATGCTTTGTTTGAAAAATGAGATTTGATGATTGTTAAAATTCCTGAAAATGGCTTGCAGGCCTGGGTTCCCCCTTATTCTAGACCCAGAACCTCCCAGATGTTACAATTTAGGAGGTTTACAGACTCTGTGCATCACCAGAAAGACAAAAAACTACAGGTTTGGACACAATGTGGACTATTTCTTTCTCCCTTTGGTGATTGCCTTTACTTCTTTGAAAGAAATTTGAAGGCTTAAGGAGATTTTGAGAAAATCCTGAAATCAGGAAAAATCCTGAGAAATCACATGCCTGTTTACATGTTTACAAGGTGCTGTGGAACAAGCTGCAGCCAACCTTACAGCTGGGGTGGATTTCACGAAACTTAGGACTAGTCCTAACTTAGGACTCAACTTACATGTAGTACTACTCCTATAAGTTAGGACTAGTTACTCGTCCTAACTCGAGATAAGACTAGTCCTAGCACTTTGTGAAATCCACACCAGGAACACCTGGGCAAACCCCTTTTCTTATTAATAAGTGCACTGGATTCTTTAACGTGCGCTACACAACACAGGGGACAAACAGCTTTACATCCCATCCGAAGGGAAGAAACAATGGTTTACAGTGTCTTGCTTAAGGATACAAGTGTCAAAAACAGGACTTGAACCCGCACTCTGATCAGAACACCAACATTTGAATCCGGTGCGCTAGATTGCTCAGCCACGACAAGCCAAAATGAGCTTGGTTATGACATCTACTCCACACTGCAAAAGATCATAGGTTTGAATCCCACCCGTGGTGCCTCTGAATTTTTTCTGCAGGACTTGGAAAGCTCTGAGTTCCATACAGTGCTTGTCATACGATGGTTTATGGCAAAACAAAATCATGTTGATAAACTATAAAAACCCATTGATCTTACTAGATCTTACCTGTGTGTTTCTCTCAGTGTTTGGGAACTTCTTGACGATGCTCTTGAGGCAAGGCTCCAGAGCTTTTTCAGAAAGAAATGCCGGGCGTGACCTTGGATCTTGACATGCCTGAAAAAAAAAACCCAAATAATATAAAATTTCTCTCCACAACATTCTAAAAAATACAAAGAAAATACATCAAAAATTGAACTATTAAATTCCGACTGTTGACTGAGAAGGGTAAGAAACAAATTTTGCCAAAAGAACGCGAAGGTTCGATTAGAAGACTAGAAGTCGTTACCTTTTGTATAAAAATCTTAAAATCTTTTACTGAAATGGCATATATGGAAGTCCCTCATCTAGATGCTGAACAGGCTTTGATAAGAAACATTGTAGACGTAGATTAAGTTACCAGGTTTTTCATCCATATTCTGACGGCGGAGAACAAACAAAGCCGCGGTGCAACCAACATGCTGCACGGGTTTTTCAAATTTTTTTTCATTCCCCAAAATAATAATATATTTTTCTTTTATCATTTGAAAAATTGATTCCAACATTTCCATATAGATAGTATTAAATTTCCTTTTTCTGATTTGTGGCTCCCAAGGATTTTTTTTTAAGGAAAAAAGTCTGTAATTGTAGGTTAAATGATCTCATTTCCCAAAATTCCCATCGTATGAATACAAAGTCACAACATAATGTTGGCACAGAACTTAACTAACGTTTGTCATGATAAACGTCCCCCGAAACAGTCACTGAGCATGTTTAGTGCCGTTGAGGCATTGTAACGTTTACTAACGTGACTAATAAAGTCCGACCGATAAAAACAAAATCTTTAAAAAAAGGAGTACAGCGCCCCACCCCATTTACTGGATCTAATGTAAAGAAGAACTTTAATAATTTATAAACTAATGTCTCACTAACCACCAGTGACAGTGTGAACAACACTTTTTACATTTTTGAGACATTTTGCATGTCATACTGTATTACTTGTATCCAAAGTTGGAGTGAAACTGCTGCTCAATGAACTGGTCAGAAACAGATGCCGCTGCTTGTACACCGCGTTAACAGTACGTCAGTAAATTTCGGATGATTTCAACAGATTACGAACTAAAGTGTCTTGATGGTGAGTCTGATGGTTTCAAAAATGCATTTAGTTTCTGTTTCGGAGTAATTGCAGAATACCCTGCAACTTGTTCCCCTCAACCAATCAAGCGTGACACTTTACACAATAGACCTTATGCATATGACGTCACTATGAGCATTTAGTACAGGAACGGGCCGAGGTCAAAAAAGCTACAACGCACGTTTGATGCTGCATTTAACCTCAAAGATTGCGGTGGATGCATAATGTCTATTGCTGGTGGCTTCCAGATTCTGCAATTGAGGGATAGTTTCTCTATTTTTGCAGGTGGAACAATTCTTATATAAAAAAAAGAGATCAGTGAATGTACAAACAATACGGTTCATGTATCAAACAAATTCGCTGTGATTACTAGTCTGCTAGTGATGGGCGTGTACTACATAATTATTACACGTAAATACTAAAAATAATAGCAAATAGGGCCTACAAACTACATAGTGCAGTGGTTAAAACCCTCAATCTAGTGGGTGGTACGCTTTTAATTATAATTATACGCTTTTATAATTAAGCGTATTCATTTGAATACGCAAATATGCAAAAAAAAGCGTACCACCCATGTAATTGAATGCAATTTGCGAACAAATTGGCTCACAGGGAAAAAAAAAAACAAATTCTGAAGACTTACTTTTTTGATGTTGTACAGTCGAGCCAACATTCCTTGTCCACGATCCGTTAAAATTGTCAGCTTTTCAGCTAACTTTTGCTGGCTTTGATTCCCAGACATTGTGCTACAGTTGCAGCTTCCTCGATGTATTTGTCAAAAGCGATAAAAACGTTCAATATACAAACATTTTTGCTCAACAAACTCTCCAAGGCGCGGCTGTGTCAGACAGCCGTTTTGTGTACAATGAATGACATGAATGACCATTCATTGCGGAAGTAGAAGACTGAAGTGAGCATCATATTTGCCCCTAGTACGAATATTTGACAAGAGTCAAAGATCGTCTCACGTTGTAGCTGCAGCTTTAAGGAGCATCAAATTTGAGCTACTTAGTTAATTTCGTCAATAATCGTATATGACCGTCACTCGGTAACCACGCTGGATAGAAATACTGAAACTGAAATGGTTTGTTGGTAAACTAAGAATAGTTTATAACACTTTGAATCCAATATTTATACATTAGTGCTAAACAAATTACTAATTCTTTCATTAAACTGTACAAGATCAGAGTAAGAAGTTTGATAAACTTAAAATGTGTGACGGTCGTTAATAGTTGATAACAACCCCAATGTTGAATTAATGTCGGGCAAAATTTTTTTATTTTTTATTACTGACATTTATCTAATCATCATAGCAAAAAGACGACAGTTAAAGAAAAAATCATGCATGTTTTTAATTGTATGAATATTCTTTTCTCACTTATTACGCCATAAACTTATAATAATTATTTTTTTCGTAAAGAGAAAAAAACATGGATAGCGCCACCAAGCGATGTAATTTTCACTTTTCATCATGGCCGACACGAAGAAAGCACCTGAAACTGAGAAGAAAAACGAGAAGGAAGACAGCAAAAATGGCAAGAAAATTGAGGAGGACAAGGATGCAGATTTGGTGAGATTAACTTTAAAATCAGATGTTCACTTGAATCGAAGTTTAATGGATTTTAAACGAATATGTCATGTTCCATCCAAGACCAAAGCTAGTTCTTTTCTTGTGTTGGTGCACGGTAAACTTGCTTTGTCATCAGAGATCTCGTGTATCTGACCTTAACCAGTTAAGCTATTGAAACAACAAACCTTAACCAGTTACGCTATTGATACAACGAGGTGCATTTGCTAACCCCATTCTTCTGTGATGTGTTGTAACTTAACATTTGGAAAATAATCCAATGTGATAAAAATACTTGTTTGCATTTTGTACTTTGTAAAATGTTTGCTGAACAAATTACAATATTTTAATATTTTTATAACATAAATATTACTACAGTTATTTTCTCTTTAATGTAATGTCTGTTCTACTTGTGTTACTTAAATTTCTTTTTTCTCCAGCGCCTTGAGCACTTTCTATTCAGTGGATGTGGCGCTTTACAAATAACCAATATTATTATTATTATTATTATTACATAAATATAAACATGGGGCAGGAGGAATGAATGACAAACTACATTGAAGTAGGCCTACTGAAGATATTTATCTGCATTGTAAAAAAGAGTCAGGGGGCCTACTGTGTTGGTGGGTGGGCGACTTTGTTAGGGGTGACTTTGTAGATGGCCACTTTGCTGGGCCTGGGGGATGAGATGACTGGCATTCTTCTAACATTTTTTCTGATTTAATTTTAAGTTTTAAGTTTTTCAAAATTGTATTGCTATCAGCATGGTGAATTCAAAGTTGTTGATGTTTGGTGGGATTGACATTTATTGACCAAGCCTGACTTTCTGTTGGAGAATAGAAACGCTTGTTATTTTTAAATTAATCCTGACATCAGAAAAGTCTTGACCTTCTTACGTAGGATGATATTCAAATCATAACCAGCACACAACCATCATGTAATTTAGGGAATATTTTCATATGTCATTAGTGTCACTAGTGCCAACAACTAAAATAATGTTAAACTTCAAATATAAATTGTTGAGATATTACCCAAATATCAGTGGCGTGTCTAGCCCTGGTAGGACGTCAGTCTCCGTTACACTGCCACTGACGTCCTGGGTAGAAAGGGGTCGCTACATAGCAAAAACATTTATAACAAAATGATTGCATTGTTTTACCTGATTAAGTGAGCTGAAACTTCGTTCATATATTCCTTGAAAATATGAATCTTGAAAATATTTTGAGCAAACATTATTAACGAAAATGTAATGGAAATTAGACCCAAATCATAAATTGGCAAAAACTTCAGTTGCACTCCTGTATAACGAACGACGCGTACGCGCGGAATATGATACCTAGCAACAACTAAAGAGGGCGCCGTCTAGTTACTACCTTGCGCAGGAGATTGCAGTGCACAAATTCCACATTCCCGCACAACTTTGAGCTAGCTACACAGAGCTCAAGGGGGCATAAATTGTTGCGTGCTAATTTCTCCTGCGCAAATTCCAAATTAGTGTGTCACCCTCGACATCTCATGCAATGCATTTTTTAGTGCAAGTGCATGTAGAATCTTCACACAGAAAGTACATTATGTTTGGGATGACGTGTACAAGTTCACATTTTATTTTAGATATAATTTTCACCGAAAGTGAACGCAGATATTTAAAAGATATCCAAGGAGTAGTTTAAAGAACTGGGAGTATATGGACAGACTTCCAACATCCGGTAAAAAAAAAAGAAAACAACTTTTGGACTCAAGCTCTGGTGTTCCTTATCAGCAGAGTGTGAGTTAGAGTCCCAGGTCATGACACTTGTGTCCTTAAGCAAGACACTTCACCATTATTGCTTCGTCCTTCAGATGGGATGTAAAGCCGTAGGTTCCGTGTGTTGTGTATTGTGCACGTAAAAGAACCCAGTACACTTATCGTTAAGAGAAGGGGTTCACCCCGGTGTTTCTGGCTGGCTCCAGTTCATACTCCCATGAGGAGTCCTAGAAGGTTAATCACAACAAAGGTACAATGTTTTTATCTGAATATTAACAGCTCGCCGAAGTTGTAAAAATTGATATCTGTTTTTTCTCCTTTAGTCTGAGGAAGACAAGCAACTGCAAGAGGAGTTGACTATGTTGGTGGAGCGTTTGACGGTAAGTTTGTGAATTCTTCTTTTTGAGCTGAGTATCAAGCAAGTCGCACTCCACATGGGTAAACTTTCATGCCCTATACCTGCGTGTCATGAATGACGGACAAGTTTAAGTCTTGGAATTTCTGGCACCAGTTCTCCAAAACAGTAAAAATGTCTAAATAATTAAATACCTATATCCATAGAGCTAGCTCTGTGGTTGCATCATTTATTATGGGGTGTGATCCCTGGCTACACGGCAGTAACCGGTTGAATGGCTTCTGACTGGCACCCCCCGAACAAAGATATTGACAAAATAGGGAGACCGCCAAAATTGGGGCTGGAATGCTCAGTTGGTAGAGCGTCAGTGGTCGCAGGTTCAAAAGACAAAATAAAAGATGGGAAAAGGGAGAACAGTATTTAATTAGTGCACATGACAGACTTAACTGGGGGACATCTGTGGAAAAAGGAGAAGGCAAAGACAAAAAGTTATTGATAATTTTTTAAATTTTGACTTTGTGAATCATTTTTTTAAACCAAATAACCGATGACTTTTTCACTTAATATTTGTGTTTTTCACCCATACACCTATGTGTGTCAAGCACTGCATACTCTCCCAAGTCCTGTGAAAAAAAAGTCCACAGGCTTATTCTTTGGGTGGGATTTGAACCCACGACCCCTGCCAATTCTAGAGCAGATGTCTTATGAACTACACTACTGAGATTGCCCGGCAGCTAGAGGCAGTTTAAATCCTATTAGAAGCGTACTGCGACCATCATAATAGATGTTAAATTTTGCATCAGGGATAAAGAATATATATATGTATTTTTTTAAATTAACATGTATTATTTTGACTTTTCACTTCTTCAGGAGAAGGATGCCACACTTTACAAGCCAGCTCTCGAACAGCTTCGTCAAATGATACGAGCCTCAACAAGTTCAATGACCTCTGTACCTAAACCCCTCAAGTTTCTCCGCCCCCATTACGGGACAATCAAAGAAGTCTACGAGAAGATGAAGCGTAGTGAAAATAAGGTACTGAAATTAATAAATATAGATTCAACCCTCATGGGTACCAGTGTTGTACTCCTGGCAGAAGAGAAGCAATTATGTTTTAAATCCTCTTGACTAAAGACACTTGATTTAGAAAGCCTTGGTCTATATTGCATTCCACAGTTAGAGGACACAGCCATCTGGACCCAGAGAAAATATTGTTAAGCCTGTTTCTTTGCTAAGTAAAAAAAGATATTGGGACACCAGTGGCAACTGTGTAAACTACATGGCATTTTGGCTGGTAACCCGTTTCTGCTTAGCAAGATTTTTCTGTGCTTAACAAGTTTTTGAGTAATGCTGAGCTGAAGAAAGTTTACATCGTCAGAAACCGGTAACCAGCCACAATACCATGTGGTTTATACCATTTGTCCCAGGTTCCCCGGAGTTTCTACCTGCCAGTTAAATTGTCATCTTAACATCACTATCTTTTTATTGGTTATTTGAAGCTGCATGCCTTTTTATTTAATGCTGGCTTTTCCTTCTTATTTTTTTTATCTCAGAAATTTTGTGCAGATATTATCTCAGTCTTAGGGATGACGATGAGCGACAATCGAGACTGTCTTAACTACCGCCTCTTAGGATCTAAAGAGGACATCGGGACATGGGGACATGAATATGTCAGGTAAAGTTACATATAGAGAGGTTGGGTGACCTCGAGAAAAGTTCGTTTTGCAGCCATGTTGGGTACAGCCATGTACAAACTCAATGGCTGGCGCGTCAGCTGCTGAATGATTTCCAGCGTCTGTCTGTGCACGCAGCATTAGAAGAAGGTCTCAGGTGTCGTCACGTGAAACCTCTCTATAGAGAGGTTGCGAGACCCTGTGGAAAAGTTCATTTTGCAGCCATGTTGGGTCCAGCCGCGTCGTCTGCTGAATGATTTCCAGCGTCTGTCTGTGCACGCGGCATTAGAAGAAGGTCTCGGGTGACGTCATGTGAAACCTCTCTATGTGTGAGCTTCAAACTTTCCAGGATCGTTATGTCATGTTTATGTTGGGTTACGTAAAGTGCGGGTACTGGTCTTTGACAGTGACCCATGTTGTCCGCATGGCTTGACCCTTTAGCACCTGCACACAACTTCAACGTAAGTCATTTACTCACTGAACCGGCAGGAAAAAGCCACCGGTTTTCATGTAGTATCTAGAAATCTTGATACAACTTTCGTGGTGGTTATTTTTTGTGTTTACAAGTTTGGTTTGTTTTGTAAAGGATGAAATTATCGTTCGAATGGTTTACACATTTGTGTGTCTGCTTTTACAAATTTGAAGCTTTGAGCTCGTAAAGATAACGACACAACAACTAAATTAGTGAGCCTGTAATGTGTATGGATTGCATTAGCGAAGTACAGAAAAAACGGCGGTTTTGGGCGGCTCAGTGAGTAAAAGGTCGGGCGGTTTCGGGCGGTATAGTGACTAAAGGGTTAAACTAAAATGAAAATATTAAAGAGAAACAAAATGTTTTAGTCATTTCCGGTCTAGTGAAAGTTTTGGACTTCAAGCCTGGTGGTCTATCAAAGATTTTTTAAGTTTGAGCCCTCATTTACCGTAGCGTGTCGTGGCTGAGCGGTTTAGTGCATTGGGCTCGGGTTCTGGTGGCTAGGGCATCAGGATGTGGGTTCTAATCCCGGTCATGACACTTGTGTCCTTGGGCAAGACGCTTAACTACAATCGCTTCAAATAGGGAAAGAGGCAGTAATGTTTGTCTCGCAATGGATTCATTTACCCCTCCCTGTTGTTGGCTGTGCTGTGAAGAGACTTGTGTTTATATCTCGCCATGTCTTGTTTCTGTGCATTGGGGCAGGTTTCTATCCCTTCAAAAAGTAGCCCACACCTCAAGTGGCCTTTGGACCTTGTGATGGGCGAATTGTACAACAAAAGTGTGGGTTTTTTTGGATTTTTTTTGGAAACAGAACTCAATTCTTCACCATCAATTAATCCTAATTAATCCCAGTTAATCCTAGTTAATCCTGTTTGATCCTAATAGACATCTAGCTGGTGAAATCGGCCAGGTCTGGACGGAAAACGACAACGAGGATGAGAAGAACGACCGTGAGAAGCTGATGGTCTTGGCCAGGGAGATCGTTCCTTATCACATGAAGCATAACGCCGAGGCAGAAGCTTGTGACCTCCTCATGGAAATTGAGAAACTGGACCTCTTGGAGGAGTTTGTAGATGAGAACGTCTTTCCAAGGGTCTGCTTGTATCTTACAAGGTGAAGTACAGACTTGAAATGTTGCCAGGGCTCATTTTCACAAAAGAGCTAAGATTGATCTTAACCAGTTGCCGCCGGTATTCTTTTTTATTTTCCCCGTCCCCTGTTCGGATTCTTTTTGGCGGAATTGCCGGAATTTTTTTTATGTGTTAATGGAGTCTTGGGTTATGGAGTTTGAGTTTCTAAGAGTTGAAGGAGTCGATGGATGTAAGAAAGCTCATTAGGATCTCATGATTATTGATACTCAATCATAAATTATTCAATATTTATGCAGATCTGTATTTGTGGAATCTTGGTTTTGTTGGATGTTAGTTTCTAAGGGTTCAAAGGAGTATGATGGATTTCAGAAAGCTCATGAGAATCTCATGAATATTAATACACAATCATGAATTATTCAATTCTTATGCAAATCTATATTTGTTGATACTTGGTTTGTTGGATTTTAGTTTCTAAGGGTTCAAAGGAGTATGATGGATTTCAGAAAGCTCATGAGAATCTCGTGAATATTAATACACAATCATGAATTATTCAATTCTTATGCAAATCTATATTTGTTTCTAAGGGTTCAAGGATTCTGGGCTCAGTGTCATAAAGCTGCTTAAGCAGAAAATAGTGCTTGAAAGTTTTTTGCTAAGCAAAATTAAGCAGGATACCAGTCACAGATTGTACATGTGGCATGCTGTTTTGGCTGGTAACCATTTTCTAGTGAGCATAATTTTGTTTGTGCTTAGCTACTTTCTGTGCTTAAGCAGCTCTATGAAATTGCACCCTAGGCCCAATTTCATAGAGCTGCTTAAGCAGAAAATATTGCTTAAACATTTTCTGCTAAGCGAAAATGAGCAGGATACCAGTCACAAATTGTACATGTGACATGGTAGTTTGGCCGGTAACCTTATTTTGGTAAGCATAATTTTGTTGTGCTTAGCTACTTTTTGTGCTCAAGCAGCTCTATGAAATTGGCCCCTGGTCTGATGGGTTTCAAAAAAAGCTCACGAGAATCTCATGAATATTAATACTCAATTATGAATTATTCAATAAACATATATTAAAAGAATAATCTTGTTGGGGGAGGGGGGTTTCTAAAGGTTGCAGGAGTCTTGGCCCAGTTTTGTGACGCTGCATACCACAAAATTCTGCATTTATAGACTGCGAAAGTCTTGTGCGTATTGGAACACTTTCGTGTGAAGGAAACAAAGTTACGCGCTTTAACTGACCTTAACCCTCCTGTGCATGTGTTCCACAAACTTCCACAAAATTGCCTACCCCTTACATCCGTGGTGCATTTGAATGCTTTCCACAAACTTTTGCATGTTCTTCTGAAGAGTAGTGCACAAGTAACACAAAGTTCCACAGTGAAATAAACAAAGTTCCACACTGAACAGTTACTGCAGGATTATGTGGAACTGACCTGCTATGCTCACACAGTGTCTTGTTTTCCAGATGCCATGGGACTACATGTATGTGGTTTCTATGTTCTTCAAAATTCCATAGTTTTACTTTGTGGAAGCGGATTTTTGTTTTTCCAACTCGAACACAAGTTCTTCAAAATTCCACAATTTGCTGTGGTATTGGGTGGAATTGCATCGTGTTCTACAGCAGTACACATGTTCTTCAAAATTCCACAACTGTGGAATTCCGTGGAATGAATGGGTGTTTGAACAAAGTGAACTGATTGTCGGAGGGTTAATGTTCCAATACACACGAGACTTACAGGGTCTACTGTGCTCTGTAAAGTGTTGTGTTTCTATCGGCCTTAAGGGGTTGGAAGTGCAGAATTCTGGGGGAAGCAGCACCATAAAACTGGGCCCTGATGAATTTAAGAAACCTCATTAAAATCTCATGAATAGTAATACACAATCATGAATAATTCAGAATTCCTTCTACTTATTTATTTATTTGTTTGCCCTCTTCAGTTGTGTGAATTACGTTCCAGAGCCAGAGGATTCCATTCTTCTACGGACAGCACTTGGAATCTTCCGCAAGTTCAACCGGTACCCGGAAGCAATGAGATTGGCGATACAACTGAACGATATGGAACTTGTTGAAGACATCTTCACGACGTGCAAAGACAGGTAAAAATGTTGTGATGTAAATTAATCTCACAACTACGAATTTGTACATGCAGTGCTGTCGCTGGTGCGTGCGCTAAAGCATGCATTGTTGCAGGTTTACATGCTGACAACGCACGCTTCTTCAGAATCTTGGGCTTGTTTACTAAAAATTACACAGTGTGTAGGTTTTATTTTAATAAAGTGTAATGCGTAGTTTAATGGAGAAGCAGTTGTACATGTATCAGTAGTAAATGAAACACAAACTCGTGTAACCAACCATCAC
The DNA here is from genome assembly GCA_911728455.2 of Marthasterias glacialis. Lineage (NCBI taxonomy): Eukaryota > Metazoa > Echinodermata > Asteroidea > Forcipulatida > Asteriidae > Marthasterias > Marthasterias glacialis. The sequence goes on from OU452220.1 coordinate 2,927,377, forward strand.
AGTGTATGCAACACATATCATTAAAGAGGATGGGCCACGCTAGAAGTCTCTCTTCAAAAAAAGTTTTACATCCCTAAATACACCTATATCTACCACGAAAAAGCAGTGACAGAATTATAGAATGCGTGGTTATCCGTTTACAAAAAATGTTTCCGAGCCTCTTTTCACCCCCCGCCTTGAGCCAAAATCAGTGCCTGAAAGTTGTCTCCAGAAACTCTAAAGAATAGTGACGTCGCAGGAAGTACTCCTTTGTCAAACGGCTGTTTGTTGTTACTCATTGAAGCATTGCTCAGTGCCGACCATCCGGCGATTCAGTACTTCCAGTGACGTCATGATTTGTTTGCTGCCCTCATTTCCGAGATTTTGATAAATTTAGGCGGCGGGCTAGTTAAAGGAGTAAAAACTCCCTGCAAATATCACTTCTTTTGTCAATTTAATGTCACAAAAGAGAAGTTTGTCCGATGCAATAATTATAGAAAGCAGAAAACTAAACAATAACGTCAACATCAATCACCATCCTCTTTAACAAAAACTTGCTGCGCACAAAGGACAATAACTTGGCTGATATTCCTCACCAACGATCAATAATCATACGGTAGTCTCCGTCTACATCAAGAAAAAAATTATATTATACCCGCTGAAAAGTTAGTGTAAAGTGTTTTAATTTTATTTGGATACTCTTTCGTTTGATAGTTTAACGCAGAAGCAGTTAGCGTACATGCTTGGGGCTCAACAGATCTTCCTGGAGCTCAACGAAGAGACGGAGGATTTCGATGATCTGACAGAGATTATGTCCAACAGCCAACTGAATATCAACTTCTTGGCTCTGGCGCGTGAGGTACGTCTGTACATACACACTTCATCCAAGGGAACGCCTAAAGTTTCCAATATTTTTTTAAGTCATGCAAAGAGTGCTACTTTTTTAAGACCCCCGCCCGTTGTCACAGCCCTTCCCGCAAAGTGGTACTGAGGGACCTTGTCAAAATTAGTCATGGGGTGGATTTCACAAACTGACTAGTCCTAACTTAGGACTAGTCCTAACATATGACAAGGTCCTGTAAGTTACGACTAGTTACTCGTCCCAACTCAAGATAAAACTAGTCCTAGCACTATGTGAAATCCACCCCAGGACAACCAGAGCAAGTTCGAGTGTGCACTGTGGTTAACTAAAGGTCGACCATCTTGACCCGAATGCAGGCTGGTCGACCATTGGTTGACCGCTTTGGTCGACCATTTGGAACTGGCCTCAGGACCATGGTTTCTTCCCTGGTCCCGATAGCCTTATTTCATGCCAACCTGTGTGAAGGGCAGATGGGGAACCAGTGACGCTATTGCAGAAGGGCGCAAAGTCATGGAAGTGCACGGATCAGTGCCGACAAAGAATTGGGTGTATTATTACTAGACTACCTAGTGGGTTGTTTGAGTGTGTACTTCGCTGTGCATGTGCATTGCTAGTTAGTGGTCAACCACGGGTCGACCAAATGTGCGCACTCGAACTTGCTCCCAGCCAGTAAAAACAGTCAAGGACAAGTTTGATCACCCACTGTTGATTGACCTTGTTTGCAATCGTGTTATTGGAGAAACCATGGGAGAAGTTAGCAGCGCCTTGCTCCCTCCAGAGATCGACTGTTTACAAGCCCAAGAGACTTCCGGAATTCTTTTCAGAGCCACCACCCCTCCTAAAAGAGATTTTTACATGCTTGTACCCGCAAATTTTATTAGTCTACTAGTTATAGTTTCCAAGAGTCTTCAATTGCTGGAGTCTTCCATTGCTTTCTACTTGGAAACAGTTCGGACAGTTAGACTTTTTAGATTGACTAATCATCGTTTCCCCTTATCTTTCGTAGTGACTGGTTGTTTCACTAGTCTGCCACCTTTTTTCGCTGGTCCATATCTTGTCAACATTGTCATTTGTATGGGACGGTGAAGCCACGATTTGACATGTAGCTGTGGGAAGCAGTTTTCTTGAAAGAGAATTGTTAGTAGCTTGTGAAGTGTGAAGTTGATGTTTGTTTTTTTGACTTTTGCCAGCTTGACATCATGGACCCCAAAGTTCCTGAAGACATTTACAAAAGTCACTTGGAAAACACACGTAAGTATTTGATAGTGGCTTTTATAAATCAGTTGCCGCCAGGATTCTTGTTTTTTTTTCCTGTCCCCCCAGCGGGTTACTTTTGGCGGAATTGCCAGAATCTGTTTTTCTTTGAGGGTACCACTGGCACAAAGAAAGCCTGACTTGACAATGCCAAGAGAACAAAGATTCTCTTGGTTGGATCGTCCGTTTTGTTGCTCGACTGAGAAAATGTCAAATTCACACAGTGTGAATTGCAAAACATCAGCCGTTACCTACTAAATATGGAACCATGGCTCGATTGCCAGCCCACTCTGACTTGCCTCCATTGAGCTGAAATACAATGAATGAACAATGGTGGAAGCCTCTCTGTGCCTTGTAATCCCCTTCTTGGAAAAAAGGACAAAGGTCTATAATCGGGGATTGCAAAAAAAAAATTCTCTCACTGGCCACAAAATGCAAGTATATTCATGACCTTTTTTTGTCCTTGTGTGGGGGAATCGAAGCGTTAGACAGCGTGTGCGTGGTCTGCGCACACTCCGCAGTTGAATGACCAGGCCATCTCAGTTCGGTGGTCCGAAACTACATAATGGCGTCGTAAGACGGCTTGCGTTTCCAGGCAGGGGAAACATTTGCCTGTAAACAGGTCATCCGGTGCCAACTGGGTTAGACTACAGGCTCTGTTATAAGATTGTAAAAACCGTCCGTTTTATTATTTTGTAATCTAGGACCATTCGGCACGTCAGGTTCCCAGGTAGACTCTGCCAGACAGAACCTGGCCGCGTCGTTTGTGAATGGTTTTGTCAACGCCGGCTTCGGTAAAGATAAACTGATCACCGAGGACGGCAACGTGTGGATTTATAAGAACAAAGAGCACGGTATGATGAGCACGGCTGCATCTCTAGGGATGGTGCTTCTTTGGGACGTTGATGGAGGATTGACTCAGATTGATAAATATCTCTACTCCGGGGAAGATTATATCAAGGTAAGAAATATTATAATTTTTTTTTTTTTTTTTTTTATCGAGCAATAAACCACAAGGGAAACTGACTAGGTAATTTTTTAAAAGTCAATTTTGGGGTGATCAAAGAAAACTTGACTGGAGTGGGATTTGAACCTCCCACCACCGGCTGAGCACCAACTTTACCTACTATAAGCTGTCCAGCCCTAATGTTGGCGGCAATTTTTCTTTGTTGGTTGTTGCCCTATTTTGTCAATTTTTTTTTTTCGTCGGGTGGGGGGGGGGGGGAGGAGGAGAGTGCCACTCGGAAGCCTGATCTACCCCAAGGGCGCCCTCTTGCAGACAAAAATAAGGCCTATTGGGTCAGTACAAAGAGAGAGAAAAGATTATCTAGTCACATTTCTTTCTGCTTTTATCCCTAGTCTGGTGCCCTTTTGGCCTGTGGAATTGTCAACTCAGGAGTGCGCAATGAGTGTGACCCTGCCCTCGCTCTGCTGTCTGACTACGTTCTTCACGCTAACAGCACTATGCGTATTGGAGCTATATTCGGGTACGTATTGCGTGTAAGAGGCACGATACGTCAGTGGTTTTCAAAAGTGAATACATAATCCATTTCTTGAGTTTTTCAAGAAAGTTAACGTAAAATTTAACTGTGAAATTTCATCACAACAAGTGTTTGCATTTATGATTGAACAAAATATGAAACAAAAATGAGCAAAAACTCAGAAGAATTTTGTTTACCAGAAGAAGCTACTAGCCAAAATACCAGGTCATGATTGCTGTTTATGTGTTGTCTCATTCCGTGCTATTTTATGAAATTTGTGAAGGAGCAACGGCTGAATAATGAACTCTTTATATATAGCCACATTTATTGTGAACAATTTCAATTTTCTAGCCCATCATATCCTTCATTAATTCACTTTATCTGTATATATCTTTTTATTTTAGCTCTGTATTGTGTTGATTTATGGATGTTAAATTGTTACGTTTTTAGTTTATTGCATTAACTAAGTTCAACGGATTAGTTTTTTTTTTAATTTTTTATTTTGTATTATTATTACTTTTTGGAATTGGTCTTTGGTGACTTTTTGACAAACTGCAGTTGCATGCCTGTGCACAACTGGCCTTCACGGTGACGGGTGGAGCGATGACCCAAAACTTGTCAAATTTTTTCCCAAAACGGCATCTCCTGGGCAAACCATAGAGGGCGCTGTATTGTGAATAACTCATATTGATAATGAATGTTAATTTCTTGAAACCTCTTGTTGCTTGCAGGTTTGGTTTGGCGTACGCATAACACTCAGCGAAAATGGCCTCTCCAAGGCAAACTTAAAGAGGGCGCTATATTGTGAATAACTCGTATTGATAATGAATGTTAATTTCTTGAAACGGTTTGTTGCAGGTTGGGTTTGGTGTATGCATAACACTCCGTGAAAATAACCTCTCCAAGGCAAACTGAAGAGGGCCCACTGTATTGTGAATCACCCGTATCGATAATGACTGTTAATTTCTTGAAACGGTTTGTTGCAGGTTGGGTTTGGCGTATGCAGGCTCAAATCGTGAGGATGTTCTGAGTCTGATACTCCCAGCGATGAGTGACAGCAAATCTAGCATGGAGGTAAAGAGATACATTTCACAAGAAATCTTTTGTCTTTGCTGATTTGTCCATCTTCATTAAATTATGAATTTGTTGTATTATCTCTAATCTGTACTTTGTGTTTTGTGTCAGTGTAGCTATTGTCATGTCCAATGTTTGTCTGACCTTTTGTTTGTTTGTTTTTTGTGTTGTTTGTTTGTTTGTTTGTTTGGCTGTTTTCTACAAGCTTTTACTTATCAAAACAGCCCCATATTCTACTTTTTATATTTATCATGCTTATCGTGTATTTTGGCTTTACTCCATACCTACATCTATTTGTCAGGTTTTTTTTCTTAGAAGTATGGCAATAAATGTGTAACTGAATTTTAAAAAAACGAAGAAAAAAAAATGTATGTTTTTGTTTCTGAATGCCTGAGTGGATCAGAATACTTGTTTACACATTAAGTGAAATAGAATTACCGTTTGAGGAGCTTCCAATTTTGCGCGAAATAGAATAACGCAACATATGAATTTGGGCTCTCATTTGCCGAAATTGACCTGGAAAATCTATAACATATTAATAATAGTAACAATAACAATAACAATAATATTACTATACTCAGGTGGTAGGCATTACAGCCTTATCGGCGGGCATGATGGCAGTCGGCTCCTGTAATGGTGAAGTCAGCTCAACCATCATCCAGACTATGATGGAGAAGACATCCCTGGAGTTAAAAGATACCTTCGCTCGCTACTTGGCCCTCGGCCTTGGCCTGACTTACTTAGGTTAGTTCTCTCAGCTCTCTGGAGCACTCCCACTGAATAAGAATGTGAAAATTACTTGGGAACAAGTTATGAGATTATGGCCGGTAACTTTCTAAACCAGTTGCCGCCAAGAGTTTTGTTTGTTTGTCCCATCCCCTGACGGGATTTTTATGGCAGAATTGCTGGAAACTTTTTTTTCTTTGATGGTACCGCTGGAACAAAGAAACCCTGACTTGACAATGCCAAGAGAACAAAGATTCTCTTTGTTGGATCGTCTGTTTTGTTGCTCGACCGAGAAAATGTCAAATTCATGCAGCGTGAATTGCAAAACATCGGCCGTTATGTATGACACAGCAGTAGCACCAAACACGGAACCCTGGCTTGATTGCTGGCTCACTCTGACTTACCTCCATTGAGCCGAAAATAAAATGATGGAAGCCTCTCGATGCCTCGTAATCCCCTTCTTGGAACAAAAGGACAAAGGTCTATAATCGGGGATTACACAAAAACCGCCTCTCAATGGCCACATAATACGAGTAAACACACAACCTTTTTTTGTCCTTGTGTGGGTGAATCGAAGCGTTACACGGCGTGTGCGTGGTCTGCGCACGTTCCACAGTTGAATGACTGGACAACTCTTGTTTTTGTGGTCCGAAAGTACAAAATGGTACCTAACTCCATATTCTTAGATTTACTCTTTGGCATTCACCCAAGGCCTTGACCTTAGAAGAAAGAAGTTACCTCTCAGTAGAACATCTCTATCATGAGATCTTGACTAGTAAATAGTTCACCTTCAATTTTTCCCAACAGGAAAGCAAGAGGCAGTGGAAGCCACTCTGGCTACATTAGACGTTCTCCCAGAACCCTTTAAGCAGTTTGCTAAGATCTTAGTAGACATCTGTGCATATGCAGGTAGGTTATGCCTTGTTTCTGTTAAAGCCCAAGACTTGATTTCAAGTCCGAGATTGCGGTTATTTGTCCGTATAATCCCCGCAACATCATCTGACTAGATTGCCCGTATACTACACACATGCTATCACCACACTCGACTCACAATCTCAGACTTGACCCTGTTGCATTCATGGCGTATTCATGTATTCGTAACTGAAATTTTTAGACAAAGGTGACGCCAAAAAGATGGCAAATCACACTGGCAAACGTTGCTTATGCAGGCAAGTTGTATTTCCAACCAGTAAAAGGTTTCTTTGAATATTCATTATTTTGGGGGCTGCTGACCAATCGGATTGCTCCGTCCAGTTTTGGACGGATCGCCGTTTGCTGGGTACAAACCGATGAACAACATTCCCAAGTCTGTGATCGAAGGTTAAAATTCTCGTGCTCAGGCCACAAGAGGGCGCCATTTCCGGCAACAATGATTCTGTGTCGGACATAATAGCGAACCACAATCACATTCTTGGAACCAAGTCTATTAAAGCCCAAGCTTCAACATTGGTAAAGAGTCTGTAAATGTTCCATTCTTTGCACAAATCAAGATATTGGTAATAAAACCAACCTGTGAAAATGTCAACTCATTTCGTTGTTTCATTTGCGAGAAAACAGTAAAAATTCATTCAGAATTTTTTGTACGCAATCAATCGCATTCATTCTATTAAACGAAGTCAATGTTCTCTTTAGGAACGGGGAACGTCTTGAAGATACAGCATCTCCTTCACATCTGCAGTGAGCACATCGAGGCCAAGGCAGAGACGGACAAGAAGGATGAGAAGTCCGACAAGAAGGAGAAGGAGAAAGACAAAGCAAGCGAAGATTCTGTAGCTGATCTGGCCGCTCATCAGGGCGCGGCCGTCTTGGGAATCGCTCTCATTGCCATGGGGGAGGAGATTGGTTCTGAGATGGCACTACGCTCATTTGGACATCTTGTGAGTTTCTTACAAAACAGAAATCATAAAAAGCACTTGACGAACTTGATCAAAAGTTTCACCAACTTGTTAATTGGTCTTTAATGGATGAATCAAAATGTTGTAGCTGTCTTGGATAGTAATGAGTGCAAGAGTGATTTTTTTTAATCATAATTCGATTTCCAATTTTTTAGTGAAATTAAGTGAAATTGAAGAAAACTCTAAAAACGATCATGAGTAATAAACCACAAGGGAAACTGACTGGGTAAATTTTAACTCAATTTTAGGGTGAACAAAGAAAAATTGACCAAAACGGGATTTGAACCAGCAACCTCTAGATTAAAGAGGATGGGCCATGCTAGAAGTCTCTCTTTAAAAAAAGTTTTACATCCCTAAATACACCTATATCTACCACAAAAAAACGGTGACAGAATTATAGAATGCGCGGTTATTTGTTTACAAAGGCAGTCTCCAAGCCTCTTTTCACCCTCACCTCGAGCCAAAATCAGAACAACAGCAGTCGATGCCTGAAAGTTGTCTCCAGAAATTCTAAAGAATAGTGGCGTCGCAGGAAGTACTCCTCTGTCAAACGGCTCTGTCATTGAAGTATTGCTCAGTGCAGACCATCCAGGGATTCAGTACTTCCAGTGACGTCATGATTTGTTTGCTGCCCTCATTTCCGGGATTTTGATAAATTTAGGCGGCGGGCTAGTTAAAGGGTCTGTATACGTTTGGTAATGACTCTGAAAATTTATGGCAATAATAACTTACTTGGTAAGAAGTACAGCAGCTTTGGATAGTATAATGCACTTTGAGAAACGTTTCACCTTGAAGTACTGCAGTTATGGAAAAATACATCACTTTATATCCCCCCAAAATTTGAATCTGAGAAGCGTTATGGCCGTAACGCTTCTCAGAATGTGTGTTCCAATGACGGATACTTCTTCTGCGTGAACACAACCGCTCCAGATTTTTGGTGATATCTCAAAAATGCTGCCACCTTTTGAACTGAAATTTACACAGGTTAGTTTTATGGCATATATCTACAATTATATAGCATTAAGGCAAATGTACGGTTCCAAAAACCAAAGGTATACTTTGCCTTTAAAGGAGTAAAAACTCCCTGCAAATATCACTTCTTTTTGTCAATTTTATGTCACAAAAGAGAAGTTTGTCCGGTGCAATAATTATAGAAATCAGAAAACTAAACAATAACGTCAACATCAATCACCATGGCCCCTCCTCTTTAACGTACTGGCACTCTACCAGCTGAGCTATCTGGCCCTAATGTTGGCAGTCTCCCTGCTTTCTCAATATCTTTCTTTGGAGATGGCAGTGAGAAACCATTCATAGCTCTAGAGGTCGCTGGCTCGAATCCCGTTCTAGTCAAATGAATTTTTGTAATTGCTGGTCACCTTTGAAAAAACAGTGTTTCACTGAAGGGTTTACCCAGGATAAAACAAGAAATAAATAAATCAAATTAATAAAATAAATAATAACTTTATTTTGTTTCAGCTTCGTTATGGGGAGCCGTCTATCCGCCGGGCTGTCCCCCTGGCCCTCGCTCTGATCTCAGTGTCCAATCCACAGCTTCAGATTCTGGACACGCTCAGTAAATTCTCTCATGACACAGACGCTGAGGTCGCCCACAATGCTATCTTTGCCATGGGTATCGTCGGTGCAGGTAAGTTCGTTTGTCCAATCTTTGCCTGCTTTGCCTCTTTGACCGTGAAGTGTTTTTTTTCTCACAAACTCCAATGCCCCTAAACCAGCCAATCAAGACTACAAATCAATCAGCACCAATCCTAGCAATTTCCACTCATCCCTGGATCCTAACCCTGCCTCTATGCCTAAGGACCCTTAACATTGACGTCCCACGTGGCTACTGCTTCTGGGCTGCCATTATAGGGGGTCAAATTGCATGTATAAAGATATGGTGGTTTCTCCACCGACAACATGTCAAATTCACACAGCGTGAATTGCAAAACATCGGCAGTTACCTATGGCATATGAGTGGAACCATGGCTGGATTGCTGACTCACTCTGACTTACCTCCATTCAGCCAAAATACAATGAATGAACAATGGTGGAAGCCTCTCGATGCCTCGTAATCCCCTTCTTGGAACAAAAGGACAAAGGTCTATAATCGGGGATTACACAAAAAAAACGCCTCTCAATGGCCACAAGATGCGATTAAAATCAAGACCATTTTTTGTCCTTGTGTGGGTGAAACGAAGCGTAAGACGGAGTGTGTATGGTCTGCACACGCTCCGCAGTTGAAAGACCGGGTGATTTCGGTCCGGTGGTCCAAAATTACATAATGGCGCCTTAAGACGTCTTCTGTTTTCAGGCATTGGAAACTTTTGCGTGTATTCACGTCATCCAGTGTCATCTGGTTAAAAAGTTCACAATTGTTGTCTTTTTTTAGGAACAAACAACGCTCGTCTGGCGGCAATGCTTCGCCAACTTGCACAGTATCACTACAAGGATGCTTCCAATCTCTTTATGGTCCGCATAGCCCAAGGATTGACCCATCTTGGGAAGGGTACGTTGACCCTCTGCCCATACCACAGTGACCGGCAACTCTTGAGCCAGGTGGCTACGGCTGGTCTACTCTCTACACTAGTTGGTTTTCTGGACGTCAAGAAAAGTAAGCGATTGTTTTTTTTTCTTCGTATAACTGCTTTCTGTATTCTGTTATGTACTTATCATTAATGACATTTGATTTCACCGTTAATTTTGATACATCTTCTTAAAATTGTATTCAATTTTTTTTTTACCTGTTTATCTTTGTCAATGTGTGATATGAGGCAATAACCTGGAGCATGGAGGCAGTTGCCTCCGTCGCTTCTGTGATGTATTAGGTCTGAAACTGGAACATTTCAAAGGGCACCAAGGCAATGACCAGAGGGCATAGAGGCAGCTGCCTGTTAAATATCCGGCTCGAAACTGGAACATTTCAAAGGGCTGGCGTAGTGGTATCTTTCCTTGCCTTCCAACTCTAAGACCCCGGTTCGAATCCAGCCGGGACACTATGCGTATTGGGTTTTTCAGTCCCTACCTGATTGCTTGTGTTTTCCCTGGAATAAATCTCTGGGGTTTTCCTCCCACATCTAAAACTGAAACTTCCTTCCTTGTCTTCTCTCCATGGGGTTCTTGGCTAGTATAGTGATTAAGTTCGCTTTTCTGAGAATCCTTGGCTTCAGAACCAGAATTGATAAATGAAATGAATAAAATGAAAAAAAGGCAATGACCAGGAGCATGGAGGCTCTTGCCTCCACCGCTTCTGTGATGCATTAGGCCTGAAACTGGAACAATTCAAGGGGCACCAAGGCAATGACCAGGGGGCATGAGGCAACTGCCTGTTAAATATCCGGCTCGAAACTGGAACATTTCAAAGGGGCAGCAAGGCAATGACCAGAGGGCATGAGGCAACTGCCTGTTTAGTGTCGGGAATTACCGCTTTTAAAATTTTGCTGTTCTCCCTAACAACCTTGCAGAGAACGTGACAAACAAGTTGGCCGCAAAAGGTCTGTACAGTTTTACTCTGTTTGCCCCGACACTAACCACTTTTTCCTCTTGGTTCTGTTCTTGCAGCAATACTACGTAGCTCTCATTATCTTCTCTATGGTTTGGTGTCTGCAATGCGACCTAGGATGTTAGTGACCTTTGATGAGGAGCTACGACCTTCCCCGGTCCAGGTCAGAGTCGGACAGGTGTGTGGCTTATTTTCAGATTGATGACATTTTTTTACGGATTGATGTTTTCGGATTGATGAAACTTTTTAACATGTGGAGAAATAATAATAGTGTACATTTATAATGCGCCATGTCTGTCATAAATGACACTCCTGGCGCCGAATTATCAAATCCGGTGGAGATTGTTAAGAATGATTTTAGGAGACGAAGCAACCATAATACAACACCTTGAAAGGGATACAAGGTGAGGTGGCGCATATTGCTGCCAGACCATGCCAGAAACACCGGGGCAAACCCCTTCTCTTTACGATAAGTGTACTGGGTTCTTTTACATGCATTAAACAACACACAGGACCAACAGCTTAACATCCCATCTGAAGGATGGAGCAATAATGGTTTAGTGTCTTGCTTAAGGACACGAGTGTCACGACCGGGACTCGAACCCACACCTCTGCTGATCAGAAACCACTGACTGTAGAGCAAAATCACAAATTGGAATGACTATTGTTTTGAAATTCTCCAAATCTGAGTCTGTATCTTTGTGTTATTTGTTCGTTGTAGGCTGTTGATGTAGTCGGTCAGGCTGGTAAACCTAAGACGATCACAGGGTTCCAGACACACACCACACCGGTACTTCTTGCTTATGGTGAGAGGGCTGAACTTGCAACGGAAGAATGTATCCTTTAAGTTTCATTGGACGAGGGCTCATATTTGTATTTTTATTATTTATTTATTATTTATTTATTTTTTTATTTTTATTTTTATTTATTTATTTATTTTTTTTTTTTTTTGGGGGGTGGGGGAATCCACAAAACCACGGGACTTTAAGCTCATATTTTTTACTAGACAAGAAAAGTGTTTACGAGACCAGAATCAAGTGGGGGAAAAACCTACTCAGTTAAATCATAAACCTCTAGAACGTCCTTTCTCTTGTCTTCTCTCCATGGGGTTCTTGGTTTGCAAAAGTTTTTTTTTTCTGAGAATCTTTGGCTTCACAACCAGAACTAATAAATGAAGATGAAATAAAATAAAATGAAGCAAGGAAAAATATCCACTAAACAAAATGATTATAAATACTGTCATTTTTAACCTTTGAGAAAGACTCTGCTTTTCTCAGAAAAGTCAAAACGTGGGACCAGTACCACTCTTCGTATGAAAACTGGTTCAGAAATGTTTGTGATTCTTGTGACTAATTTCGAAATAATAAATGTGCAGAGTTAAACTCTTTCATTCTGCACATTTATTATTTTGAAATGTTACTCAAGCTTATATATTTCTTCATTTGCAAACTTTTTTTGTTGACGTTTGTTTATCTTATGGTCTCTATGAACGACCCTTGACCCTAACAATCAGATCTGCCTCTGACGCCCATCATTGAAGGCTTCGTCATCTTGAAAAAAAATCCAGACTTCGAGCAGTAATCAACGCATCCCTGGAAAAAATACCCACCATCAACATTCTGTTAGCTCGGATAGTTAACAAATTCCAGAAACCATATGACAAAATTCCGTTTGTCTTAGAAATTTAAAATCCTGGTATCTTTTAAAGCACATTGTACATTTTGAAAAATAAATCACGGTTTTTCCTTTGAAAAGTAAAGTGTGAAAAAGTTGAAAAAAAAAACAGAAGACAAATTATTGGTACATCTGAAACCAGGGTGAACATTTTTGTCAAATAATTCCCGAACAAGCCTGTCACCATACACAATCTTGTATTTTGAAGATTAACAAATGTTTACAATTTTGAAAACTTTCTTGACCAGAGTCCGTGAGAATTTGACCATCCTTAAAGGCAGGGTATACCTTTGGTATTTGGAATCGTATGTTTGTTTCAATCGATGTAATTGTAGATTATATAGCATAAAACTAACCTCTGAAAATTTTGTTTCAAAAGATGTTAGCGTTCTTGAGATATCGGCGAAAATCTGGAATGTTTATTTCCACGAGACAGGATCCGAAAATGCTTAAACTGCACGGTTTTCATTACATAAAAAAAGGCTTTATGCCTGAAAGCCTTTCTCAGATTCAAATATTTTAGCGAGAAATTACCTCTTTCTCAAAAACTATCTTACTTCAAAGGGAGTCGTTTCTCACAATTTCTTTCTGGAGTAATTACCAAACGTATCCCCTGCCCTCAAGAATTCTGAATTAAAAAAATTTTTGTGGGATAAATTCTCATCCAGCATCGAGACCTTCGCCCACAATAAGAGAAGATTTTTCAAAGCTCATATTTCTGACTTTACTCAGAATCCTGTTGGTGAGTCATTGCGTCACAGGCGTGCGTATCTGCTGCACGCCAAACATTTTTGCTACGTCGGGCTTCAAAGCTGGCATACGTTTGTGTGTAATTTCACAAAAATCGTCCATTTCATCATGCAAAAGCATTTCTTATTGACAGAAACTTCTAATCCTGAGAAGACCGTAGTCCAAGCTAAGTCCAATAAATTATACCTTTCTTGCATAAATCCTCAAAGACAATCTAGCTCAGTGCAACTCTTATGGGCTTCTGGTCATCGGCGGAGTCAGTTTGCATGACGTGGGCGTGGCTTTCAGTGGAATTACGTCACACTGGCCAAAAAGGATAGAGCTTCCTAACAGCTCTGCAGTCAAATTTGACTATAAAACAGAAACACATTCTGATGTGTTGTAAAATTTGGAGTTATAAAAACTGTATCAAAAAATAATTGCATTTAAAATTATTGTAATTGAAGGAATAATTCACAAGTTTTCTGTGGCATATAATAAACTTATTTCGTTTTTCATAAGCACCCAAAATGCAAGTTGAAGGTTTATTTGATAGGAACATTCTGCCTCAGGATATTTCTAGGTGCAAAAGAACGTTCCTATAGGCATATGCCCACAATTAAGTGGACCACCAGAACATTCCGTGGACCATGACATTGCGCCAATCTACAGTAACATTTTTACATGAGAGAATATCAAGCATGTTGGCATTTTGAACGTTCCAGTGGAATGCTGTAAAATTTCAAGGCGTGCTTGTGGCGTGTCGTGGCCGAGTGGTTAGTGCGTCGCACTCAAGCTCTGGTGGCTGAGTCATCGGAGTGTGGGTTCGAGTCCCGGTCATGACACTTGTGTCCTTGAGCAAGGCACTTAACCATAATTGTTCCGTAAAAGTTTGGGAGGTAGAGCCTTCTGCTCTACCAGCCAGGCTTCTGATGGATGATACCCAAGCCTACATCCTTACGGACTGTAAAGGGGGTTAACCTGTTTCAGCCCCAGGAGTAGGTGGCAATGGCCCCTGGAAAAAAACAGTTAATTTGTAGCCGACACCTCGAGTGGCTTTAATACTGGCCTTGTGTGTCTGGCGACTTCCATAAAAAAAAATTTTTTTAAAAGGGACCGTTCACACACTGGAATACTTTACTGATCCAAATAGAATGTTCCTATAATTCAGACTTTTGAGGCGCACCCTAATACTTTAATACAACTGGAAAACTTGTGCACCATTTACCCATGAGATTGTCTTGTTTACTTTTATAACGCATAGGTAGTATTCACCTTCTGTCAAATGACCGTGAGAAGCTCAGATTTTATTGAATATTCTTTTGCCAGCTTCTTTGACTAACTGTCAATGTTTTCAGTGTTACAATAAAATGTCTGTAAGGAATACTTTGTAAAAAGTCACAATTACTGTCTATTTGTACTCATTATTGATTCGGGGGTTCGAATCCCACCCGAGGAATATGCCTGTGGATTTTTTTTTTCACAGGACTCTGGAAAGTAGTACAGTACTCGAGTACACACATCGGTGTATGGGTAAAAAAAAAACACAAATAATATTTGTTATCCCCGATGCAAAAATTAACATCTATTAATAATGGTTGTGGTACCCACTGCTAATAGGATTCGAACTGCCTCTAGCTACCGGGCAATCTCGGTAGTCTAGTTGGTAAGACATCTGCTCTAGAATGGCGGGGGTCGTGGGTTCGAATCCCACCCGAGGACTATGCCTGTGGGAGTATACAATGCTTAACACACATTGATGTATGGGTAAAAAAAAAAATATTCTTTATCCCCTATGCAAAAAATAACATCTGTTATCATTATTTAGTGTTGATAAATATCACAGAGAGTTAACTAATCCTGATAAGTTGAAGACTGATCACGTGGGGGTGTATTAACTATTAACATGTGGTATAAAGACTTGCTAATAAATGGGCCCTAAACAAGCATATTAAAGTGTACAATTTTTGTGTACACCGTTTATTTTGTGCTTATTTTTCAAAATATTTTGGCAAGACTTGTTGGTGGTGCACACATTCAAATTCAAGCGCTAACTTGTGACTAAGGAAATCACTGTACCAGACATTATTCAAATCTGACCCCAAAAGGCTTATTACCCCCCCCCCCCCCCCCCGTTAAATTTCCTGGATCTTCACGTGGCTCATGTGACTCAAGAAGAAATATATGTACAAGAACTTGAATCTTTGTATACACAATTTACATTTTATTTCAATGTTTTACAGAGTAATCAGTACTAAAACATGATACAACAAGATCATGTGGACATTTGTTTTTTAAACATTTATTTAATTATATTTACCACTGGTTTAAATACGATTATAAAACTCTGTTAGTTGTTGTACTTCATAAAATGATACAGCAATACAAGTTACTTTACTTCTCAATTTGACATGAGGTTCTACATCCATGTTTTTTTTTTAATTTATTTTCCTGGGGGAATAAAATACATTTAAAGGTAGAAATATTGCTCAATTCAAAATAACATTTAGTGGCACCTCCCTAAAAACAAAAAACAAAATGACAGAAATCTAAGAATATCAATCTCCATTGAAGGTTTCAGTTGTGGCTGGAAAGCCTCTGCCCATTTTCATAAAGCCGGTAAGCAGATGTTTTCTGCTTACAGAGCGCGGCCATTAGCAGAATTTCTATTTCATAAATACTGCTAACCGTCAGCAAAGCAAAAACCACGCTAAGCCTGCCGGCAGTTCTTATCAGCAGGGGCCCAATTTCATAGAGCTGCTTAAAAATGTTTATGCTAAGCAGAAATGAGCAGGATACCAGTCACAAATTGAACATCTGACATGGTAGTTTGGCCGGTAACCTTATTCTGGTAAGCATAATATTTGTGTGCTTAAGCAGCTCTATGAAATTGGCCTCATAAGTGATGCAACAAAGCAAATCCATATTGAATTCGCACACACCCTGTCAAGTCTTCTTTATTTTTTATGAAATACATATTTACTCAGGCATTATTTATTCATTTTTTTTATGCAATTCACCCATCACATGGCCCAAAGGCCACTGGAGGTGTGGGCTACTTTTTGAAGGGATAGAAACCTGCCCCAATGCGAAGAAACAAGACATGGCGAGATATGAACACAAGTCTCTTCAAAGCACAGCTAAGAACAGGGAGGGGTAAATGAATCCGTTGAATTTGAAGCAATTGTAATTAAGTGTCTTGCCCAAGGACACAAGTGTCATGACCGGGATTCGAACCCACATCCTGATGACTTAGCCACCAGAACTTGAGTCCGATGCACTAAACCGCTCGGCCACTACACGATATGTGCTTTTCAGTAAACAGCATTATGAAAATGGGCCTGGAATTTCATCTTTGAGAGGGCAAGGCCATTTACATTTACATTTTCAATTTCAATGGGAAAATCTTTAAAATCTACGGGAACAATGTGATGGGCCACCAAGGCAGGTCTGGAGGTCTGACCACTGAAATGGCCTCCTCTTCAACACTGTCGCTGCAGCCCATAGCGATAGCTGTAGCCAACGCCTTTTCATTCGGTTTTATTATTCGACAACTTAACAACAAATAAGTTCGGTTTGAGAATATTGCTGCTTTATTCCGGTTTAGAAATAATAACTACAAGTGTTACATCTATTTGCACCAATTTATTTGTCATATATATATTATACCAATTTACAGGTAACCTTTTAAAACAACAAAAACAGCAGCAAAAAGGGAGGAAAATTCAGAAGTTTTAAACCTGGAATTCAGAGAGAAAAGACAAAGTATGACTTCATACTTTGCACGGCAGAAATACAATAAAAGGAAGTATGAAGTAAAAGTGTAAAACTCATAATGGCTCAAATTTGATTAGCACAAAAAAAAGTGCTTACCAGAAACAACTCATCCCAAAAAATACCACATGTACAATATTTGACTGGTTTCTCGCTAAGCGATACTTTCTAGTAAGTGGCTCAATAAGCGGCTCAATAAGCAGCTAATAGCAGTATTCGTTATAGAAGACAGTTAGAGCATACTGGTTAAAACTCGTACAACGCACAAACTTCTTCCAAGCCAACACTACTGATACAATTACGTAATTCATGATGTCATGAAAAATGTTGCCATGGTTACACACACCACAAAAGTAAAAAAACAGCCTGTTGAATTGAAGAAATGGTTGAAAAAAAAGCAAAACAAATATCAGGAGATCAGATTGAAATGAAATCGAAAAAATATAAATTTGTTAGCTAAGCAGAAATCATATCAGTCACCAGCCATAATGCCATGTGATACATATTGGGTATGACTGGTTCCCTGCTTATTCTTGTTAAGCAATAAGCGATATGACTTTAGGCCTTGGTTTAAACAGTTTATAATAAATCTAAGATTGCAGTTTGTTTTTTAAGGAAAAAGGTTGCGTTTATAAAAACAAAAAACACAACTACAATAAGAGCAACCGCCACCCCAAAGGAATACAAATTGGAGGTCATTATTATATTTCTGGAGTGTTGTAGAACGAATCAATTCAAGCAAGGGTTCGTGACTTACAAGTTACATCATGAAGTAAGACAATTTCTTGGCTTAGTTACACTCATTTCAGACTTGCGCTCCAGAGTAGATTAAGAGCGACTCTAGATTTCGGTTTCAGACAGGTGAACTTAATTAACATAAATTTGCATTAGGTTCGGCTCATGACAAGATCGACGTCTGAACCCAAGATGCTCCAAAGTTGTTCCGACCGACTGCAACAGTCGATCTTTCGTCTTCTAGCGCCTCTAGTTGCTCCTAACTCTTTCAGACGTTAAAATTTTTCATGTACTTAATTCAATAATTTGGTTCGGCGTGACTCTGGAGCGTCAGTCTGAAACGGGTGTTAGTTCAAACCCTTTTGATTGACTGATCATTCATGATTATTCACATTGTATGGTTCAGGTACTACGCTAGCCCGAATATCTGACGTCACACTTTGAGGCGTGTGAATAAAGCCAGATACCGGCATACAGATATGACACGTTTTGAATGAATTCAAACTGTACACAGTTCATTCTGCGTAGAGTTACTCCACCATTCAAAACCAGTCAGCCGTGTATAAGGAAATAACAAAAGTGTGGTGAAGAGGTTTTCAACCAGTTATACTCGGTGAGGGCTGATTCTCGATAATTTTACCGAGACGAAGCCAAGGTAAAATTATTGAGAACCGGGCCCCACTGTGTTTAAATAACTTGTTGAAAACCGATTCAACACACTTTTATTCCCATTCATAAATACCTTTCTGTTAAAAAACATCGGAAAGCCTTTAAAATTTGAGAACAAATCTGACAGCTCACCTTGAGTATGCGTTAAATTTCTATCCATGTTGAGCGCCTCAAACTTGCTAGAGCAAATTTCAAACTTGCACCAAGTTTCAAACTTGCACGCCAAATCTGTGCGACAATTTTAATTGGGCCGTGCAATTTGTGTGCTCTGCGCAATTGTCTGACAGCGCCCTCTTTTGACTCAATTTTCTCAGTCCATGTTTGAACACTTTGTATCATGTTTATACGGCACGTATTAACCATGGCCACATGATCTCCTCTCCACCAATCAGAATGGATAAACTGTCCCAGGTATTTATGAATGGCCAATCACATGGCACGAACAATAGAAGGGTAATTTTTATAAATATTCACGTATTTTCATATTTAGATAAATACAAATGTATCGAGATGGCATCCCCAAAAGGGTTGGCCACCCTTGTCGCAATACTGAGATGTCCGCTGCTTCGACGGGCGACTTATAATCGTTCCCAGAAGTTGATGTTGATTGGATAGTAGACGTAAGCGTAGTACTCCTGCTGTCCAATCATGAGACCCGGAATGTCGTAACCAGACTAGAGGGAATAAAAACGAAAAAAAGCTGTCAGTCTATTTTTCATTTCAGGTTAGATAACGGCCTCACGTTTCGACTCAAGCAGAGTCTTTCTCTTTTCTTTTTTGAGCCTTTGAGAAAGACTCTGCCAGGGTCGAACCGTGAGGCCATTAACAATTTTTGGCATTTATACAACAGGTCCTTGTGGTTGGTAAGCAGTCTGCAACAGCTAATTTGTTTCTTCTTCATCTTTTCAGGTTAGGTAATAAACAAATGTACCCGATACATGCATTTTGGAAAATCTTTGAAACTTACTGAAAAATGACAGGAAACACAGTAAATGGGGCCACTTATCTACAGTCACGTTAGCAGTTTTTCCGATAGTCGTAACTTTTTTTAACCAGTTGAAACCGGAGGATGTGGATACATGCAAATGTTTCCCCTGCCTGGAAACGGATGTCGTCTTGCAACGCCATTATGTCATTTCAGACCACCTAAGCAAAGGTCACTCGGTCATTCAACTGTGGAACGTGCACAGACCACGCACACACCGTGTAATGCTTCGATTCACCCACACAAGGACACAAAAAGGTTGTGCGTTTACTCGTATTGTGTGGCCATCGAGAGGCGGTTTTTGTGTAATCCCCGATTATAGACCTTTGTCCTTTTGTTCCAAGAAGGGGATTACAGGGAATCGAGAGGCTTCCACGATTGTATTTTCGGCTCAATGGAGGTAAGTCAGAGTGAGCCGGCAATCAAGCCAGGGTTCCGTGTTTAGTGCCACTCCTATGCCGTAGGTAACTGCCGATGTTTTGCAATTCTCGCTGTGTGAATTTGACATTTTCTCGGTCAAGAAACAAAACGGACGATCCAACAACGAGAATCTTTCTTCTCTTGGCATTGTCAAGTCAGGGTTTTCTTTGTGCCAGCAGTACCCTCAAAGAAAAAAATTCCAGCAATTCCGCCAAGAGAATCCTGTCAGGGGGACGGGACAACAACAAAGAGAAACCTGGCAGCAACTTGTTAATGTGAATGTAGGCCTTCTACTTCTACTTCTACTTTGTTACTCGGCAGGATCCTCGAGTTAGGACATAAACGCCAAGGAGCAATCATAGTTAAGTGTCTTGCTCAAGGTCACAAGTGCCAGGACCGAGACTCGAACCCACATTGTGATGACTCAGCCACCAGAACTTGAATTCGGTGCTCTAGACCGCTCGACCACGACACGCCACATGCCTTATACTTACATCCGTAGCCGTGCCAGCGTTACTGTCTAAGTGGTCATAAAGTACTGCAAGGGACTCTCTGAGTTTCCTCTGGGATTTCTTGTAGGGCTGTAGCAGCATCGGTTGGAAGTTGACTGGCAAACCGTATCTACATGTACACAAGTGAGAGAAAAGTACAACATCAAAATCTTGCAGTCCTGCCTGGTGTGGATTTCACAAAGTGTTAGGACTGTTAGTCTTATCTCGAGTTAGGACGAGTAACTAGTCCTAACTTATAGGACTATTTCATTTCATTTTCATTTCATTTATCAATTCTGGTTGTGAAGCCAAGGACTCTCAGAAAAGCGGACTTAATCACTATACTAGCCAAGAACCCCATGGAGAGAAGACAAGGAAGGAAGTTTCAGTTTTAGATGTGGGAGGAAAACCCCAGAGAAATATTCCAGGGAAAACCCCAGAGAAATATTCCAGGGAAAACCCACGCAGTCAGGTAGAGACTGAAAACCCAATCCACATAGTGCCCCCGGCGGGATTCGAACCGGGGTCCTAGAGGTGGAAGGCGAGGAAAGATACCACTACGCCAACCTGACCACTCGTCATAGTTTAAGACTAGTCCACCCCTGGAGATACATGGAGGCCATGGCCTCTGTTGCCCCTGGTCTTGGCCTTGGTGCCCCTTCAAAAGTTTCCCATTGACTTTAAGATTCTCAAGCGGAAGTGCCCTTTGCAAAATGAAAATGGCCTTGCTCTCTCTGAGAGATAAATTTTCAAACCTGATCTTGTAATGGACACTTTAAAATGCTTGGTGGCAGCAAACTTACTGGGTAAAATCCATTGTATTCTACTTTTAAAATATCTATCCAACCATATTCGTTTCATAACATACGCTTTTTGTAGCCCAAAAGCGCCCAATCCGAAGGCAATGTGCCACTTTAAGATCTTATTAATTATAAGCAACCCTCATGTACATGCTGATCAACCAATAAGCTTAGACAGAACCAAAGATTTAGAGCGCCGTAGGCGCAAGATGGGGAACTCTGGCTGAAATGTGAAATCTCACTGGACACCATCTCGGCAAGTGACTCTATTGATACAACACTGATACGTGCGGACCAGTGTAGACAAAGACAATTGCTATCAATGGGAAACACAGGCATTCACTTGCCGAAATGGCGCCCATGCGTATTTCACTTTCCAACAGTAGATAAAGGCCCAGTTCCCCATCTTGCGCCTACGGCGCTCTACAATCTTTGGACAGAGCTACGACTGCTTTTTACCTGAGCACCGATTCCACAAACACCCTGAGAGCTTTCACGTGGATCCACGCCATAAACGCTTCACTGAAGTTGATCTTCAACCACCTTACCAGTGGACCCTGAAAATGGGCAAAAACACAAATAAGTTTACCTTTGTTGCTTGCATATTGACTTTTCCTATTTTACCCGACTCAGAAGTGTTTAAATCAACATTTTTGTTTCACTCAACTTCACATTTCTTGGATAAAATTTTCCATCCAAACATTATTACAAAAACTTACTCTGTGGAATGTTTTATCTGACAAGAAATTTACTTCAATTACTCACATATTGCCTTTTCTTATCTGCTGCTAACTTGTTGAGTTCGTCTTTTCCAGCCGCCAGTGCTTGCTCGTTGTAGGTAAAATCTCTTACTGTAAATCTACAAAGAAAATGAAAAACAAAACCATTTTTATCTGAACTCAAGGATTCTCTGTTTAATAAAGAGAGGGATAGATTTAAGCTCCTTTCACACTGAAAGACTTTCCCAGGAAATTCCCGGGAAAAATTGGGTAACTTTTTCACAGTTCAAGGGGAGGCTTTTGAACGGTCCTTTTTCACAGTTCTTACCAGTAGTACACACGTTCAGAACTACACACGAAGTACCGAGCATGTGCGCGTGTGCTCAGAACTGTCAAAAAGGATCGTTGTGTCTTCTGCCTCCAGCTTCTGGGAGTAGAGTTAAGTGAGATAACCCTGGGGTGAAAATACCGACTGTTCATTTTGGAGCAAGTTCGATCAAGGACAAAAGTTAACCAAGGTTCGACTACCTTTGATCGAACTCCTGCTAGTCAACAATGGTTGGACTAATCTAGTCGACTATTCCCGACCAGCCTGTCGCATTGCTGGTTACCAATAGCCAATTCATAAGCACAGTGCAGAGGGGACCAGTTATCAGAAAAGTCATACTGTTGATTTTGCCATTTTCTCATGGTCACGTTGACATGACACGACCAGAGTCATTCGCACTTCAACTTCAGTGCACATGCACTACGTACGTCATTAACCAACCACTGGTCAACCATTAGTTCTTGATCAAACTTGCTCCAAGTTGATCTTTTGTAATAATAATTTGGGAGGCTAATCATCCTTACTGGCAGCTGAGAAGCTGAATTGCGAAGGACGCGGCTACACATGTTTGAGCTGCAGGCATTCCAGGGCGCCTTTGGCAGCCAGCCACATCAACCCATAATGACCACGGAGCACACAGCCTGAGATCGAAAGTGTTCGGTTTTTCCAGAGGTAGAAAAACTGGATGGCCTGGAGAAAAACCGTTGTGGTACAGGAAAGAACCAACGCACAACTCTACTCACATATGGCCCTGGCCGGGAATCTAAACAGGACCACAGTGATGGGAGGTGAGCGCTTTACGCAACCCAAAATTCATGACACACTTGACCGACTAATCCTTGCAAGGAAATAGCCATTTTCCCAGGAAAAAAGAAATTCCTCCTTCGCAGTAGGGTAAAGCAACATAACCCGTGTAGCGTGCCGAGCGATTTATTGCATCGGACTCAAGCTCTGGTGGCTTAGTCATCAGGATGTGGGTTCTAATCCCGGTCATGACACTTGTGTCCTTGAGCAAGACACTTAACTATAATTGCTTCAAATGGGGGAAGAGGCAGTTATGTTTGTCTCACAATGGATTTATTTACCCCTCCCTGTTCTTAGCTGTGCTGTAAAGAGACTTGGGTTTATATCTCTCCATGTCTTGTTTCTGTGCATTGGGGCAGATTTCTATCCCTTCAAAAAGTTGCACACACCTCGAGTGGCCTTTACTCCTTGTGATGGGCGAATTGCATAAAAAAAAAAAAAAATTTTAAACTGACTGCTCATTTTTCCCAAGAAAGATTCAAGTGTGAAATGAACATGGGTTGGCGGTGGGCTTAAAATTCCCCAGGAATTTGCTGGGGTTCTACTTTCTGGGGGTTTAGCTCTGTAGTGTGAACAGGGCTATAGATGAACTTCTCCTTATCACATACCTATTTTCTCTGGCGTGTAATTTGTATTCATCCACCACTTTCTGGAAGAGCGTGACGGTGAACAGCCCATGTTCCCCATCCTCGTAGATTTTTCTAATCAAGAAAATAAAAACGAACAAAACTCAAAAAACCTAAATCTTCACATAGTCTTACCGAAATCAATCAATCAAAATCATCAGGCATTTGGAGAGCGCCATCATTCTAGTTTCCTATTTCAAAATAATTGACCCATTGCACCAACGTCACACAGGACAACTGTCTGCCTCGCTCGCTATTCTGTGAGTCAACTCAAACGTGTAAATGCTGCATCACCTACAACGCCCACAAACACTGTAGTAACACACAGTGATATTGACTTCCAAAATGGCGAAAGATAATTGTTATGATGACGTCAGGTGAATTGGGTCAATAGGAATGACTAAATGAAGTGTCACTTATTGATTTCACTTATTTGATGAAGTACACATTGATTTCATTTTATTGAATGATGTTTGTCATTTCTGAGTTGCGTTTTCAGGCCTAAAGACTTTTCACAGGCAAGGTAGGTTTTTTTTGGTAAAGAGTCCAATAATAGAAATGTGACTCTCTACTGGAATAATTCAAGGGGCACAAAGGCAATGACCAGGGGACATGGAGGCAATTGCCCCTGTTGCCCAGGCAAGAAACTGGAACATGCTAAGGGGCAGTGACGCAATTAGCCTTTTTGAGATATGGCGGACACATTACTAAGGCACTATGTGGTTTGTGTAAATCTGTCTGTATACACCCAAACCAAACAGTGCACTCATACAGAGTCCGCCATATCTCAAAAAGGCTAATGGCCAGAGGGAGGTAATTGCATGTTGCCTCTGTGAAGTATCAAGCCTGAATCTGGAACATTTGAAGGGGCACCAAGGCAATGACCAGAGGGCATGGAGGCAATTGCCTCCATCGCCTCCATGAAGACCCGGGCCTGAGTTTTATGTCGCCTACCTGGTTGATTTGGGAACGACCATATCAGCCAGCTTCTCATATTTTGCTTCCCAGTCTGCAAACGATTGCCTAAAAATTCAAAATCATTAATAAAAATTAATCTATCAAGATATTTATTTGTGAATTAAATTAGTTACTCTGTGCAGACCATCTTGAGGGGCAGCCACACATCACATGCATACAAAGGGTGAAAAGAATTCCAAGTGACATTTAAAAATTTGTAAGTTTTATAGTCATTTTTATAATAATCTTTAAAATTTTGTATGCTTCGAATCCTTTCGTGTCATTGGCGGTTTACCGTTGTTGGTTGGTGAAATGGAATAAATCAAAAAGAAGAAAAAAATGCCAGTTACAACCGTGAGTTGTTCCAGAATAATTCACCCTCCCACTCTTTCTTTCCAGAAAGTTGACCAACCATTTGAAACCATTCAACTTCATCGGTTGAGTTTGGTGGTACAACTGTGCGCAGAACTGCCTCTGTACATGTGTGTACTGTGCATTCACCACATGATATCATATTGCAGTCTGGCATAGTTTATCTATCGTTCAAAAACACAGTTGATGATATTGAATGGTCAGACAGTAGGAGGGTTGACTGTGTACTGTGAATATGCATTCACTGCATGATATCATATTGCAGTCTGGCATAGTTTATCATTCAAAAACACAGTTGATGATATTGAATGGTCAAATGGTAGGAGGGTTGACTGTGTACGGTGTAGATGCATTCACCACAGGATATCATATTGCAGTCTGGCATAGTTTATCTATCATTCAAAAACACAGTTGATGATATTGAATGGTCAGACAGTAGGAGGGTTGACTGTGTACTATGCATTCACAATATGATATCATATTGCAGGCTGGCTTTAGTTTATCTCTCATTCATAAAACTACAGTGCAGGGTTCTCAACGGGATTTTTCAAAACTGTGGGGCATTCTGGACCCAAATTTTGAAAGTGTGGCCGAAGCACGCTGAATTGGTAGCAGGTCCTTGGAATGTTTTCATTTAATGTTTATGTTTGGTTTGAAAAGCTCTACTGTGCAATCTGGAGCATTTAAAATGGTTTTATGTTAGGATTTTTTGTGAATTTGATATTAAAATCTGAACAAGCAAAACAAAATAAATTTTTGTTTTGTTTTGTTTTGTGTATCGGCCCTAATTTCTGTAATCGGCCTGTAATTCACCTGTATCGGCCCAATACGCTAGCTTGTGCTTGGGGAGAACCCTTCAGTGGATGATGTTGAATGGTCAGACAGTAGGCGGGTTAAACAAGAATAATTTTATCTATTTCTTATGCATTTCTACTTACTTTGGAACCACAACAAGGAGGGTTGTGAGGTACTCTGAATCTGTAAGAAAGTCCTCTTTCTTAACAAGGTCGCCAAGGTTACGAGTCAATAAACTTCCCCTAAAAATAGTACAGAAACAGAATCAAAATCAGTTGCTTTTCTCCCAAAATGAAAGCTGTTCTAAAGTTTCTAATATATTTGTGCCAACAGCAACAGACCGTATTTTTGACCCCATGACAGTGATGAGAGTGAATGAATATGAAAAATTCACGAAACCCCGATGGAGGTTTGGTGGCTACCAACCACGCCATAACCCACATCAATGGCAGCTATCTGTGTTTAAATGTAGATGGGGCAAGCACCTTGGTGTAGTCAAAATACAGTACAAGTACTGTGTTAAGGCTTTACAAGGGCCTGGATGTATGTTAATGACAATTAAAAAAAAATTGAAAAAAAAAATCCACAACGGTTATTTTGTAAAATCCGGAAATCTGGAAAAATTCGGAGGAATCTCATCCATGCTCATGAGGTCGCTTTCAAGGGATAATTTCCTTGCATCACAATTACAGTTTTATATATCTTGATAGCCTGTATTTGTTGTTTTGTTGTATCAATGGCCAATAAATAATAATAAAAACAACAACAATGGAAAAACCAGTTTGTTTTACTTGTTTTGCATCAAGTTAATTTGGTTCACACACGCTCTAATCTGAAAATGTTGAGTACTAGTGCATGGCTTGTTTTTAGTCTATAGCCTGGTGTATAAACCACCGCAGGCCTGAGGCCAGAGTGATTTTAACGCTTGGCCAGTAAACTCAGAGCTGGACAAGCCCAGCTGTCTTGTGTTTTTCAATTGAGTAATAATACCTCATTGTGTAATATCTTCAATACAAGAAATTAATGTTCAGATGTTAAACCATGAGGCCGGTGAATATCTTTCAATTCTGTTAAGTATCAAAATATACTCTCAAAATATCAAAATATACTCTCAAAATATCAAAATATACTCTCTTAGTACTTGTTAAACTTTGTAAAAAAGTTCTTTCTCATTTAGATTCTGGTCTTGTAAAATGAACTCTGGTCCGGGTAAAGCTCACAGGTCAGGAGGTCAAACTCACGTTGCCTTTCTTTCCAAGCTTTGCAGGTTGCCCTTGAGGCTATTGTACGCGGAGGATTTCGTCTTCAAGTCAGAATCCATTTGCGAGACTTGTTTGGAGATGATTTCAGCAATGTTCTTGAGGGGCTGTTTGATCGGGTACTTAGCAAGGTCCCACTGAAACCGTGTGATGTATGTCGTCAGCTCCACTGTGGTAAAAAAGTTTACAAGTTTGATATTAACGTCGAGGTCAATATGAAGAAACCAAGGGTAGAAAGTAAATTTAATGTCTATACTGGGGGTAATACTGTGGCTATAGGTAGAAGACAATTCTGAGGGCCAACACATACCGGGGAGAATAGTACTGGGGGCTAATAATAGGGCCAATGAGGGCCAATACTAGGGCAAACATACTGGGGCCAATAGTACTGGGGCCAATAGTACTGGGGCCAATAGTAGGGTCAAAAGTGGAGGTAATACAGGCCTCGATCTTAGAAAAAACGGGGGCAGGCCTTTGCTGGCCAAACCAGAGAAATTGTACAAGGGCATGCTGGCCAAGTTGGTCGTGACAGTGCAATTTTTCTGAAGGGCATGCTGGCCAAGTGGACAGGGCATGAGGCCAATGGCCTCGGTGGCCTCGGTTAAGATCAAGGCCTGGTAATACTGTAGGCCAATACTGAAGGCTAATACTGGGGGGCCAGTACTGGGGGTCAACACATACTTGGGGTCAAAAAGTACTACGGCTAATATAGGTCCAAAAGTGGTGGTAATACTGAGGGCCGTTAGTGGATGCAAAATTTTGCGGCCAATTCTGTAACGAGAAACTACGTATCGGTGTAATTACTACAGGAACTATATGGGGGGTCAATAGTAGGGCTAACTGTGGGAGGCAATAGTAGAAGCAAATTTTACATATCGGGGCCAATACTTGAGTTTCCATCTGAGGGCCAATAATAGGGCTAATTTAGGGGGGCCTATGCTGGAAGCTAGTAGTGGAAGCAATTTGGGGATGACGCATGAATCCCAGACATGACAGAAAGTCATGTGACAAACCTCCATTTGCTGTCAGATTCTCCGCAAGGAGGTCTTTCTGATCTTCAAGAACGTCCCCAAGGTAATGCGCCAACTTATGAGCAACACTTCAAAGAAAACAGGAGAAGAAAAAAATCACAATGAGGAATAATTGAAATCTGAAAAATGTCACATTTAAGTATCAGTTTTTCTCTCCTGTCTGCCCACAGTAAACCCAAACTGATGCCATTGGTTTTTTTTCAGTATATTTAAAGAACTTGATGTTATTTGTGTGTTTCTTTTACCCATACACCGATGTGTGTCAAGCACTCACTACTTTTCCAAATCCTGTGAAAAAAATATCCACTAGGCATTTCCTCGGGTGGGATTCAAACCCAGGACCCCCTTCATTCTAGAGCAGATGTCTTACCAACTAGACTGCCGAGATGCCCTGCAGCCTGAGTTTGAATCCTGTTAACATCTATTATGGGTTCTTTTACCTGCAAGACACATCACACATGGGACCTACGGCTTTGCGTCCCATCTGAAGGCCAAAGCGATAATGGTTGAGTGTCTTAAGGACACAAGTGTCACGACCGGGACTCGAACCTCCACTCTGCTGATCAGAAACACCAGAGCTTGAGTCCAGTGCACTTGACGGCTCAGACAGGACACGCCACAAAGTGTCTTGCTCAAGGAGACCGTTAACCGAACCCACACTCTGGCAATAACAGAACTTGAGTCTGTGCACTAGACCGCTCGACGACCACACTCTGTGTAACACTTTTGATCTTATTGACAATTAACACAATTTGATTGCAGTTGTTACAAAACAGTCTTACCTCTCAACATACGCGTCTAATTTTCCTAACTCATCGGACAAGCCAACGAGAACATCTAACGTTCCGACCTTGAGGTCTGGAATGGTGAATTTATGATTCATGGACATCGGAGTTGGCTTGGAAGTCATCACGTTGAGTTTGTCCCATGTCTGCTGGCAGGTTTTATCGCCAGGAGCAGAGATTAACCAAAACTCTGTCAAGTTGCTCATCTAAAAAGGAAAAACAACTATGAAAACTTTTTGTACTGCTTGATATTTAAAGTGAAATGCCGCATCACCTTCATAGAGATCCCCATGCTGCCGCTTCCCAGGTCCATAGAGCTGGCTCTATGGTCGTATCGTATAATGGGGTGTGATCCCTGGCTACACGGCAGTAACCGGTTGAATGGCTTCTGACTGGCACCCCCCGAACAAAGATATTGACAAAATATGGAGACGGCCAACATTAGGGCTGGATAGCTCAGTTGGTAGAGCCTCGGTACGTTAAGCCGGTGGTCAAAGGTTAAAATCCCAATCCCCAATCAAGTTTTCTTTGTTCAACCAAAAATTGATTTAAAAACTTATCCAGTCAGTTTTCAACACCCTCGGAGCCATAATGGTTGCTGTTGTGCATGCGCGCTGTACAGCGCTATGACTTACCGTGGAATTCTGCCCTCACGGCGCCCTACTCTGCGCTGTACAGCGTGCATGCCCAACAGCAACCATCATGGCTCCGACGATGTTTGAATGTGTCCGCATCACCCCTGAGATTTTTCATAAAATCCCATCAAAATAAGTTATCTCATCGCGGATCTAATGTACTCCAGACTCTCGGGCAATGATGACCAAGCGATCATCGGGGGAGAATTTCGGCAAAAAAATGTAAGTCTCACTCTTACTCTTAGTTCGAAAGTTGATGTCAAATCGTGGGTTAGTCCGACAAAAATCGCCAATACACTGGACTACCTCCACTTCTTGGCCTCACGAACACTTTTGCCCAAATACAGTGATCAATTTTCGAATTGAAACTTACATTTTTTTGGCAAATTTTTTTATCGATGATCTTTTCATCATTGCCTTAGAGTATCAAGTACATTAAATCCGAGGTATAATGACTTATTTTGGTGGAATTTTATGACAAGTCTCAGAGCTGATGTAGACACATTTCAACATCGTCGGAGCCATGATGATTGCTGTTGCGCATGCACGCTGTACAGCGCTATGACTTGTACTCCTGGTCTAGTCTTTTTCATGTCGCTATGTGTATGTAGTCATTTGTCGTCGCATCCGAACGCAAACAGACGATGTCACTCGCTCGTCTCTCTCGGGGTAAGAAGACTGCTTGAATAAAGACTAGAGCAGGAGTATAGAGTACGACGAGTCATAGCGCTGTAAAAATAAGTCATTATACCTTGGATCTAACGTACTTGAGACTCTCGCGCAATGATGAAGAGATCATTGAAGGAAACATTTTGCCCCAAAAATGTAAGTTTCGATTCGAAAGTTGATCCCTGTATTTGGGCAATAGCTTTTGTAGGGCCAAGATAGGCAGCTTAAAAAATGCACTAGAAGCTGCTTGTTGTGAGATGGTGATTTCTTAATGGAAAATGTGATTGAAATTTCCAATTTTTCAGCTGGTTTTTAGAGACCAGAATTGTTAAAAACTTAGCTGACATCAATTTCTGTGGAGTAATTTTGAGCAAAATACAAATGAATATTTTCCCTTATCAACGTTAGTAACTTCAACAGCCAAAGTACCGGAGGGAAGCTAAGAGGTACATGGACACATTTAGTTGGTTAAAATCCAGCGCCGCACCCGTTAGGTTTCGAAGCGGCGAGTTGTGGGACAAGCTGCACAAAAGATAGGCTTGGACGTGTGGCTAAGGATTCAACCGATGTCAAAAATCCTTGCCACATGACTAGTTGGGCTAATGCAACATTGACCCCAAAAAACCCACCAAATTTGATTGAAACATTTTAGACCCAGTAACTGGGGCGCTTTACTCCTTTTTTGAGATTTTGACATTATCTGTCGTACTCGCGCCCCAGTAAGGAATATGTAGTAACTGCGACGGTCAGGAGAATTTAAAACACCTCTGTTAAAAATAATGCCTTAGACTCAACAGAATTGCTCAAAATTCGCCTACTGTCTTCTCCAAGTGTTTAAGGTGAATTAAAATGCATTAAATTGTACTCACGATCATTTCCTTTCCTCTAAATCGATGATTTTTAGGGCCTCTGACAGCCCTGCCGTTACAATCGCCATTTTGATTACTAATGTTACCACTGTTTCCTGACTTGAAAAAAGTTGTATTAACGCTGCAGGGATAAC
Organism: Marthasterias glacialis; assembly: GCA_911728455.2. Classification (NCBI taxonomy): domain Eukaryota; kingdom Metazoa; phylum Echinodermata; class Asteroidea; order Forcipulatida; family Asteriidae; genus Marthasterias; species Marthasterias glacialis. The sequence goes on from OU452220.1 coordinate 2,958,407, forward strand.
GTGTTCGTGACGCCCGGACTTGAGTATTGTTTTGCGTAGTCAACACAGGATACCAGTCAACGAACACCACAAAGTTCCATTGGTCATGATTGGCAGAGCGCGCGCTGTACAATGTTGCCATTGTGGGGTCGTTGACACTACACAGCTGGTATCCTGCGTTGACTGCGCAAAACAATATTCAAGTCCAGGCATCAGTGAACAAGCAATCCTCGCAGCGTTAATGCGACTTTTTTCAAGTCAGGAAACAGTCGTGACATTAGTGATCAAAATGGCGATTGTAACGGCAGGGTTGTCAGAGGCCCTAAAAATCATCAATTTGGAAGAAAGGAAATGATCGTTAGTACAATTGAATGCATTTTAATTCACCTTAAAACACTTGGAGAAGACACTAGGCGAATTTTGAGCAATTCTGTTGAGTCTAAGGCATTTTTTTAACAGAGGTGTTTTAAATTCTCCTGACCGTCGCAGTTACTACATATTCCTTAGTTACTGGGGCGCTAGTACGACAGATAATGTCAAAATCTCAAAAAAGGAGTACAGCACCCTAGTTACTGGGTCTAGAAACATTTATTATCCTGCCTAGCTAGACCCAGTAACTGGGGCGCTGTACTCCTTTTTTGAGATTTTTGACATTATCTGTCGTACTAGCGCCCCAGTCCGTGGTATATATGGAAAGTGCTCCGATTCGGAGTCCGAAGCGGTTTTTTTCTGAATCAGTTACAAAGTTGTCAAAATTGCAACAAGGACTCGACAGAATTGCTTGAAAATCGCCTACTGGCTTCTCCAAGTATCTACGGTGAAATAAAATGCAGTTAATTGTACTCACGATCATTTTTGGTCCTCCAAATCGATGATTTTTAGCCCACTATCACGCATATATCAAATTTGCCGTTAGAATCGCCATTTTGAATGTGATACTCAACGACCGTTTCCTTATGTCTAAAACGCTGCGAGGATTGCGTGTTCGCTGAGGCCCTGACTTTCATATTGTTTTCCGCGCAGTCAACGCAGGATATCAGGCTGTGTGTAGCGCCAATGTTCACTGATGCCCTGACATGCATATTGATTTGCGCAGTCAATGCAGGATACCAGCTGTGTAGCCTGGTATCCAGCGTTGACTGCGCAAATCAATATGAATGTCAGGGCATCAGTGAACATTGGCGCTACACACAGCCTGGTATCCTGCGTTGACTGCGCGGAAAACAATATGAAAGTCAGGGCCTCAGCGAACACGCAATCCTCGCAGCGTTTTAGACATAAGGAAACGGTCGTTGAGTATCACATTCAAAATGGCGATTCTAACGGCAAATTTGATATATGCGTGATAGTGGGCTAAAAATCATCGATTTGGAGGACCAAAAATGATCGTGAGTACAATTAACTGCATTTTATTTCACCGTAGATACTTGGAGAAGCCAGTAGGCGATTTTCAAGCAATTCTGTCGAGTCCTTGTTGCAATTTTGACAACTTTGTAACTGATTCAGAAAAAAACCGCTTCGGACTCCGAATCGGAGCACTTTCCATATATACCACGGACTGGGGCGCTAGTACGACAGATAATGTCAAAAATCTCAAAAAAGGAGTACAGCGCCCCAGTTACTGGGTCTACTGCCTAGCCAAGAAGCGGAGGTAGTCCAGCGTATCACGAACCCTCTGACCCACAATTAACCCCATTAATAGTGCCAATACTATTGGCACTATTTATAGGGCTATGATGATGTCTTGCTTGGAATTGGATGTGCACTTGCAGTCTTGGACTTGGAGAACCAGAATGAGCTGATAATATGAGATGACTGCTGAGTGAGAAATCCAGACTGAGAATAGATACGCGAGATCGAGAGGTTTGACTTCGGAAAATGTATGAAACACTATTTTAACAATAATATTTCAAGCTCCTTCAATCATAAAATTTCAAACAAATGCATAGTCTTAAATTTATGACTTAAAAGAATAAAATCAGTTAAAATCTCACCTTGTTTTAGAGAGAAAAAAAAGCGGAGAGTTGCGCTGTGCGAACCAGCATCAGCAGTCGCAATAACATTTAATAAATCGACTGGTTTCTCATTTATGTTTCTTATAAATGATACTGGATGGAACAGGGTACCGTACCAGGTTTGACTCAAAACAGTCCTTTCATTTTTTTTCACGTGACAGAAATGACTACACACAACATTTCCGATTAAGAAGAAGCTATATTCACTCTGTTGGATGAGGCATTTATGTTTTAAAAGCTTAGAGTTATTTTTAGAATGCAGTCTTTCACAAAGATCAAAGTGAATACAGTCCTTCGACTTTTCTGCAATCTGTTGTGTTAAATAGAGTTTCTTATCGTTTTTCTCAACTCTGTAGTTTCACATGATAAATTGAAATGGGAAATTACATTTGAAATAAATCGAATGGATATGAACCATCCATAATTAGGGTTCTACATGGCTGTTCTACATACCGGCAGACACGCCCACCTCAATATTAATCCCCGCGAAAAGTTAGACCTAATTTTTCAATGAGATAACGGTAATATAAACCCACAAAAATAGTGTCTGCCGTTCAAAGAAAATGTACTGATCCTGGAAAATATTATTTCTCTCCATTTTGAATTGACAAAAGAGGGTTCGTTTTTAATTTCTACCTCCATGGTTTGGTAAACTAATTCACCTGACGTCACACTTTGGGAGTCAGAATCCCTGTGTGCGTGTGTGATTTTTAGGCAACGCACGTCGTGTGGCGAGACCCACAATGTTTACATAGGGCACTTTGTCCAAAAGGCTTGCGTGGGCCATGGGCTGACAGTAGCCGCGTGTGACGTCATATAAGGATCAATACCAAGTGAATTAAACATCAAATTCATGGAGTTAAACTCTTTTCACTTCTAGCCCCCCCCCCTCCCTCAATTTCGTCGCGTGGTTTTGGGTGGTAAAACAAAACGGCTGCTTTCGTGAAAAGGCTGTATATAATTCCTTTGCAGAATTCAGAGAGAAATCTACATCCTTGTGTGTGGGCGTGGCTTAGGGGGCGGAAATGTTCTTCATGCTAAACTACACATTTGCCATGCCATATACAGTAAAAGAACGGCATGCAGGATGCATCACAGATGCGCTGCTTGCAGAGACCCGATCAGATGCAGATCATTACCATGATGTACACGCATAATTACTACATTAGTGTCATTCATTTCATCCTAGAAGAAAACATAACTTTTCGCTGAGTGCTCTCAAAACGATTGGTCCCATAAAGTCAAGTTATGGGTCTTCTAAACTGCAGTCGGTCTTTCAAAAAGGAAAATGTTTGTAATAAATATTTCATTGAAATTTTCAACATCGTGTAAAGAGCGCGCGCAATCACTATGTTACTGTAATTATCTGGATACCAGTTAATTTCCAGTATCAAACACTACGATAGTCTAGCTCTTTGCCTAGTGCACCAACGTAACGGGCATGCACTCAATAAAACACCTGTTAACATAATTTTCCAGACATTAAAGTTTGTTGCTGACGACACTACATTTTTTCATCATGAATGGATGTATTTTTAAATTTTCTACACTTAATTCCCGGACAAGCTTGTAACCCAACCCGCTAAATGTCACCCGCTATCGTGACACTATGCAATAAAAAGAAATGATGGAACGAGGGTAGAGGTAACGTCACCACGCCCTGGCCACTTTACTCTAAACAGTGTTGAAATAAATGAGCAAGCCTTAAATAAAACCGGAATCGAAGTCAACTTTTGCTTTTTATTTTCATTATAAATGAAGGGAAATATTATTAGGTAGTAATTTTCCAAATAAAGCCGTAAAGTTTCTATTAAGCTTGGAATTACCGCAAATTATGAACTACTTTATTGTGGCGTATTCATATTGACATTTGAAGTGATTCAATTCAACCGCCATCTATTGGCGAATAGGGAAAACCGGCAAACCCTTGAAAATTTTCACAAAAACCCTCGAAACTAGTAGTATTTCTCTGTGTATTGTCACCAAAATGCATAGACGAACTTCATAGTCATTCTTTTCCGTCTCACAAATGTTTCAAGTGATTTCAAATCGTTTTGAGGGTAAATTTGGCGAGAACTTGTGTTATCCCGGAAGTTGGGCGTTACATTGTAAACTGCACGGAGCCAGTGGCATTGTACATGGTGAGTATACTGTTCGAATACAGCATGGCGGGTGTGCTTTGGCATTTTGTGCACATGTGTACATACACATACAGATGCACTGACTGTACAGACTGATTGTCATGTGGGTTGATCTGTCCATTGGGCGTGCAACCATGTTGTCAGACCTGAGTTAAAATCATTGAACGATATGGTTTCTCTTAAGAAAGAATAAATCCCTTCTTTAATTTACTTGGTGCCAACTTTTTTAATCTAATGATGATTTTATATGAAATTTTATTTCATTAGAAATGTTAAAATTAAAATGTCTGCTGACTTCAGCTGATGTAGTGTTCATCTGTGGTTCATTCAAAAACCACATCTTCACAAATGATAGGCCAACATATTTTAATTAATGACGTAATTTAAAATAACTCACAACACTAAGACTAACATTAACACATACATTTAAACATTGTTCAGTTACAAGAATTATTCTTGTGAGTTTTCAAGTACGACAAGTATTACTATTATTACTATTTATTAGCTTAACGACAAGTTGACTCTTAACTTTTTTATTCTTGGAATAGAGGGTATGCACAGCCATTTTCCTTCAGTACCATTACGGCCGTTTTGACCTCAATGAGGGCACTGTTTTACATAGCTCTATGGGACTTGTGGCGTCAGACGCATTATACATAGTCAACTTGATCTTGTTGAACTTGAAGATCCACTTCAATTCATATCAAAGTCACATTGTCATTTAATATTTTGATTTCGTGAAACAATCATGGATTCATTTACATGTGTGCATGTTTACAACATGTTACTTGTTATAATGCGAAGCAGGTCGTTTCATACCCAAGTGGTTTCGTACCCGAAGGAGATTAAGCCGTTCTTTTGTTAACAGAATTAGAAACAAAAATTACCAGACAGTAATAATCCGAAAAAGTTCTCCAACAGAAATCCTGCAGTTTTTGTGTAAAATGCCATCAAAGTAGGTCAAAATTTATGACTCGCCGTCGTGAAACTACCTCTTAGCATGTAGCATGCTAGCCTTTGTTCAAGGTGATCATTGTGTTTTAGTCTATTGTATGTCATGTTTGTTACTGTGCTATGAACCCGAGGCACGAACGACTTGGTACGAAACGACTTTGAGTATGAAACGACCGACGTTCTTATAAATGTTGTTACCTAGGTTGGACTCCCTGCTGTCTTGATAAATGATTTCACTGCGACGAAGTCAAGGGTATTTTGAACTGTCTGTACAATGCAAATAAAATGTCAAGTAATGTTTGCTCATACTTTTAGTTTTATTTGACCTAAGAAGCAGAAATTTTTCAAAATATTCTTGGTGTCCTTAAATCACGCTTTTGATGGGTTCTCAGGGTTCTCGCCGCGAAGAACAAAAATCTGGGGCCGATAACGGTGTCAAAAAAGCTGATCACTCTTTTTAAAACCTGACAGGGAAAGTATGGACGGGTCGATCAGTCACCAAACCGTAGTTGTCAGAAACATGGACAGAAAACCAAATATTCCATAAACTTTGACAAGTCTAACACGTTCTGCTTCTCTGTACAAGTATAGGCCTTGCTGCTGGAGCAGGTCATACCAGGGTCATACATAAACACAACACATTCATGGTGTTTCTCACCACCATTATAGCGTGTCGTGGCCGAGCGTCGTACCACGTCTACCAGCACACTGAGCACAAGTTCCTGGTGGCTGAGTCATCAAAATGTGGGTTCGAATCTCGGTCCCGGCACTTGTGTCATTGAGCCAAGACACATAACTATGATTGCTCCTTGGCATCTATGTCCTAACTTGAGGGATCCTGCCGAGTAATGAAGTAGAATTAGAAATGGCGTACATCACGCCATGATACAACTGTGGAAGTTGCTTCTCTAAAATGGTTTCCTCAGTATGCATAAAGAAAGCCATTCGAAAGAGCGGGTACCAGCGAAAAACCACAACGCGAAACAACATCGATCCCCAAAACATGTCCACTGGATTTTTTTGCAGGCCTGATTGCTTCTTTCTTAAAAGGGCAAGGGCAACACGGCATTTTCTTCTTGATAATGGGCACCTCTGTGAAGAAATTGTAAATTTCTATTGGAACTTTTCAAAGGGCACCACGGCAATGACCAGGGGCAGTGGAGGCAATTGCCTCCCATTGCCTCCATAAAGTATCGGACCTGGTTTTGCATTGGTCTCAAATAAAAAGATAATAGCTTTGAATTAACAATATGCGCTCCTATTGTTTTTGATCAGGAAATCCCCCACACACTTTTTACAACTGGAAAACCCTGGTTCACAAATAACAAATGTCCAAGGGCAGAGATGCAACTTATCTGATTGAAATCTGAAATCCAAGTTGTTAATATTTTACCCCCAAATTTCGATTCAGAACAAGAAGTTACAACAGAGACAATTTTCATTTTATTTTCTGAAATGTCACCAAATACTTTTGTGAAAACTGACCTTGTTTGTTTACTTGTTTAATAACAAATCATAAACTCGTACAAGGAGTTATAAATGTCTATTTAAAAAAAAAATGATTATCATAATGAATAATTTAATAATAGTAAATTTAGGCTTCAGATTGTTCATAAACAGAAAAGTAACAGTTGAGTGAAATTAATGAATGTGCATTATTTTAAAAGTTCTGTATGAAAGTAATATTCAGTAATGGTTGGTAAACTTGTGGTTTATTGCTTATTATCTTCCAGTACGAGCTAATCTTCCAATCAGATTGCTCAACGGGAGTGTGATAATAAACCATATCATACTCCCAGTAGTCTATATTGCACTCTGTGTATTTTGAGTAACGTGCGTCATGCGCCGTATGCAGACAGTGCAAATTGACGTTCTACAATTTGCGTAGTGCACATTTTGCTCTTCATCAAACTTTTTAATTTCAAATAGTATAAGTTATCACACTCAAGCTCGTGGAATACAGGAAAATATAGTGCGGCCTCTTGGGATATGGAACGCTATATGAAGCGCTATATTTCCCCGTATTCCACTCGTGCTTGTGTGATAACGTATAATATTTAAAAATAAAAAGTCACATCTCCTTAAGGAGATCCCTGTCCTGCCGCTTCCCAGGTTATATCCATATAACTATATCAGGCCTTGATCTTAACCGAGGCCACCGAGGCCATTGGCCTCATGCCCTGTCGAGTTGGCCAGCATGCCCTTCAGAAAAATTGCACTGTCACTACCAACTTGGCCAGCATGCCCATGTACAATTTCTCTGATTTGGCCAGCGAAGGCCTGCCCTGTTTTTCTTAAGATCGAAGCCTGCTATATATTATAGCTCTGTTGTTGTATCATATACATGGGGTGTGATCCCTGGCTACACAGTAGTTTCAGGTTGAATGGCTTCTGACTGGCACCCCCTGAGGAGAGATAAAATAGGGAGACCGCCAACATTAGGGCTGGATAGCCCAGTTGGTAGAGCGCTGGCAAGTTAAGTCAGCTGTCGCTGGTTCAAATTTCGCTTCAGTCAATTTTTCTGTATAAATTCACCCCAAAATTGAATTAGACTTTACCCAGTCAGTTTCCCTTGTGGTTTACTGCATAATACTTGAAGATTAAAAAGTTGCATCGGACTCTTAACTCTCTGATGTTCCATGTATTATCATTGAAATATAATTATATACATTATCCTTGGAATTGGATTATTCAAAGGCCAAGGGTAGGTTGTATATAAAGGACTTTTTTTTATAACGAAGTAACGATGTCGATACGAACATTTTTCCGAGACACCAGAACAAAGACCATGGTTACAGAGTTCAGGTACAATGTACTGCGTGACATTTAAGGTCTTCTTTCTAGAGGCTTGACATCCAAGACGCAAATTTCAGTCTCAAGTGGAGTTTATAAATTTGAAGGGACACGTCGCCTTCGGATTGGGCACTTTTTTGGGGGCTATAAAAAAGCATTTGTTATGAAATGAATATGGTATAATGAAGTATAATATAATGATGTACAAAAAATACAGGCCTGATACTTCACGCAGGCAATTGTCTCAGTTGCCCCTGGTCATTGCCCTGGTGCCCTTGAAGTGTTCCAATAGAAATTTACAATTTCCTCATAGAGGTGCTCTTTATGAAGAAGAAAATGCCTTGATGCCCTCGCCCTTTCAAGAACGAAGCAATCGGACTTGTAAATATCCCTTGAAATTGTTTTTTTTATTTGTTGTTATTATTATTAATACTATTATATTAATAGTGTACATTTATAATGTGCCATGTCTGTCATAAATGACACTCCAGGCGCCGAATTGTCAAATCTGGTGGAGCTTGTTAAGAATGATTTTTATGAGATGAAGCAACCATAGTACAACACCTTGAAAGAGATACAAGGTGAGGTGGCGCATATTGCTGCCAGACCATGCCAGAAACTGCGGGGCAAACCCCTTCTCTTTGCGATAAGTGTACTGGGTTCTTTTACATGCATTACACAACACACGGGACCGACGGCTTTACATTCTATTCGAAAGACGAAGCAATAAAAGGACACCAAGTGTCATGACTGGGACTCGAACCCACACTCTGCTGGTCAGAAACACCAGAGCTTGAGTCCGGTGTTCTTAACCGCTCAGCCACGACCCGCCATTTTGTGACGGAACACAATCCGCTACTTTGTAGACAAAGATGACGTTCCAGGCTTAGAATGTAAGCTACTGCACCATCCACACAGGCATGACAGACAATCTAGGAAATTAAATTTTACCTTCTTTCGGTCTCTTTAGTGACTTTGATGATAATTTTTTCAAAAATATGAAATCGTATTAAAACTTGTTTTCAAATTTCCTCCTGGTACCAACTCTGATAGATCATACATGCACATGTTGTTTTATTAAATATTTCATAAATGTATGATAAATGATGTCACCATCAGGTCTGATTGCTTCGTTCTTGAAAGGGCAAGGGCACCAAGACATTTTCCTCTTGATGAAGGGCACCTCAATGAGGAAATTGTATATTTCCATTGGAACATTTCAAGAGGCACCAAGGCAATGACCGGGGGCAACGGAGGCAATTGCTTCCGTTGCCTCCGTGAAGTATCAGGCCTGCACATTTCGAGCAGAAAAAAAAGAACGATGCTTTGCGTACCACACTGGATATTGTAAAAAAATCAAATCCTATGATTGGATATTTCATCATAGATGATTTAATGACATTACTTTTAGCTGATTGTGATTCAGCACGCAATGTACTTTGCCTATCAAATCCAAGAAGTAAGGGAGAGTTTGGTCTCTTCTGCAGCTGTCACTCCTGGCACGTATCCAGGGTGTTGGTATCAACAGATAACCTTGGTTTGTGGTTCATTTTCTTCACCTACTTTGCTGAAAGTTTCCCCGACTAATCTGTAAAATACTAAAGTGAGGTCAGTCTCTTGAATGAAATTGCTAAGGAATGTTTGGCTAAAATGCGTAGATCCAGTTATAAACATAACCTCTCTGTAGTTCTGAAAAAAAAATCATTGATCGTCAAATTTGTAAACTTTACAAGTGTATTAAAGGGTTAAATGCATTACCTGTGGCATTTTTTTCTTTGCAGTGTTGCTCATTATAACGGACCAAAAGAACATTTATCTCACAGTAGCAGGCCTCGATCTTAAGAAAAATTTGCTTTTTTGCCTTTGCTGGCCAAATCAGAGAAATTGTGCAAGGGCAGCTGGCCAAGTTGGTAGTGACAGTGCAATTTTTCTGAAGGGCATGCTGGCCAACTCGACAGGGCATGTGGCCAATGGCTTTGGTGGCCCCCGGTTAAGATCAAGGCCTGCAGTAGCATTTGTGGTCAGAGTCCTTGATTACTCAATACATTTAACAATTCTAATTACTGGTTCATGAAAAGGGGCCAGACTGTTCCTTCATCCCAATGTTGGTTTATCCGTTTGAATTATTACCATGTCTTTAAAAAACATAAACAACATACATTGTGCAGTCAGGTGTCAAGTTTTTGCCACGTGCAGGGTTTGCCCTTCAAGGCAGGGTATATTTTTGGTAATTAGTCCAAAAATAAATGACGATAAAAACTTACTTGGTAAAGAGCAATGGAGAGCTGTTGATAGTATAAAACATTGCAAAACGACTCCCTTTGAAGTGACGTAGTTTTGAGATAGAGGTTAATTTCTCGCTTAAAATATTTGAATCTGAGAAGGGCTTCAGGCATGAAAAATATGCAGTTTCAGCATTGTCGGATCCTTCTGAGTGGAAATAAATGCTCCAGATTTTCTCTGATATCTCAAGAGCGCTAACACATTTTAAACCCCAATTTTCAGAGGTTAGTTTTGTGGTATCTACAACAGACCGATCCATTAAGCCCCACCTACCTTGGCAACTGCTTAGCAACAACACACGGTGTGACTTATTTTGCCATGATCGCAGATGTGGTTCAGTTGCGGTCACACAGACGCATATGGATTTAGTTTTGTGGCCTTTTGAGCAGTGCCTTGAGTCCAAAGAACAATGCAGACAGGAACACTGTTTAACCACTTTTACTTGACTGTACAGGGACCACTGCTGTTGGATTTGCACCACCAGAAATACGAAAAAACATTAAAAACAAAAGTTAGACAAACAGTTGTTTGAGCTGCTTTGTGTCAGAACAATGGCGGCAGTTCCGAATGGGATTTTAACGTGTCAGACTTTTGTCAGACTTTCAGTGGCGTTTTCAAGGCTGTGATTGGTCAATACATTAGTAGGCGGGGCTCAACAGATTGGCCTGTTATACAGGAGTGAAACAAACGTATGGTTCCAAATACCTGAGGTATACCCAGCCTTTTCAGGGACTAAGCAGCAGGACCAGGGGTGAATTTCACAAAACTAGTCCTAACTTAGGACTAGTCCTTAGTTATGACTAGTCCTATAAGTTAGGACCAGTTACTCGTCCTAACTCGAGATAAGACTAGTCCTAGCGCTTTGTGAAATCCACCCCAGTAACCTTGTTTCGTTAGTCTGCCAGTTTCTATATTGGTCATAACTACATGAACAAAGGTTTCTTTCAACATTGTCATTTGTATTGTGTGAGACTTGAATTTGAAATCATAGGAACAATCTGTTCATCAAGTGAATTACATACGTAGCAGTAGGAAGCAATGAGCCAGCCAGCCAGCCAGACCACTTGGAAAGAGGTTGGACTGGTTGCATTTGGCCAGCGAACCATGGTTAAAGGAAAACATTAGGACATACATACATTGTAGCTTCTATGCTGGTCATTAACTTAGGGTTTCTTTTATTATTGTCAGACTTGAATTTGAAATCATGTAGGAACAGAGTTTTGACTGGTTGGTTGTCAGCTTGTTTAACTAGCATTTGGCCTGCGAACCATGTTTAAGCCATGTAGCTTTTATACTGGTCATTAACTTACATGTAAGGTTTCTTCTTTCATTATTGTCACATAGGTAATGTTTAAAGCTTTTGGATGGTGTGAAGGAAAATAGGAAACTATAACTAGTAAACTACATAACTAGTAAACTACATAACTAGTAAACTATAACTAGGAAACTATAACTAGTAAACTAGTGAGTACAACCATGTACATTTATTCTCCTGAAGACGAGCAGAGTATACTGTTCGAAACGTCGAGACCTCACTGGGTTTTTTCAGAGCCACCACTCCTCCCATAAGAGATTTATACATGGTTGTACCCGCAAGTTTTCTAGTTGTAGTTTCCTATTATTGTCACATGTATGAGACTTGAATTGAAAATCATGTAGGAACAGAGTTGTGACTGGTCCTCGGTTTGTTTAAACTAGCATTTGGCCTGCGAACCATATGGGAAAACGCTTCACCATGTACTTTTTTTGTTGTTGTTAAACTTAGCAATCCTCGTTAACAACTTCTGGTGAGATTTGCTTACACAGTATGAGTGTTTCCTTTTTCCCCGTGGAGCGATGAAATGGGAGTTCACACTTCTACAGTTAAAGCAACAACTTGTTTCAGGAATCTAGACGCAAGTACACGCACGATGACTAACATTGCAGGATATCATTCATTTACGTCATGATTGGTGGCTGACGTAAACGTTTTGATTCCAACACTGGTAATACTGCATGTACTCTGTGGAATAAACATTGTCCGCTTCGCTCATTGAAGTACATGCTTTTTTCTTTCTATGGGGAAGGAGTAATAATGACTTTTTTTTTTCGCGAAGAAGTTTGCGACAAAAACAGACAGTCTTAGGGGTTGTGTTATGGGTAAGTGGTAGCCTTGTATGCGGAGTTGTTTGAAGAGGAAATGTTGACTGATTCAGTGTGTTTATTTTTAGGATGTACTAGTATCATGACATAAACTGTGATGCCTGTGTTTCTCGTGACCAATTTCAGAAGATACATTGTACCGTGTGTGTGAAGTTTTAATAGACAAGAATATAACATGGTTTGAGGGTGGACAGTCGATATTATCTCCCCGAGGTTTTGGAAGTTGACAAACTACAGTAGCTCCTGAGGCAAAGCTGAGGGATGTAATTTGTCATCTTCAACTACTGAGGAGAGCTAATATCGACTGTCCACCCGAAATAAACCATGTTAGTATTTGTTTTACTCAGGCATGGATGCAACTTTTCCTCGGATCAGTTGATTTCCTCGTTTTCACCTCGCACTCATGCCATTGAAAATTGGGAAAACACTGTACAAAGCCTTGTAAAGAGTGGAATTTCCTCGTCCAAGTTGCATGTCTGTTTACTATACCTCATTTCTTCTCGAGTTCAGAATCACTGAGCTCAAGAAAATGCGGATTGACATTAATATATGTTTATGCCTATGTAGCTCAGTTGATGTTTGCTCATGGGCAATACGCCTGTGCGACAGTTCCATAGGTGCTTCGAAAAGCGCATGCGTAGTAGACTGTTACACACGCGACAGTCTACTATGGGTGCGTATTCACCATGTGCACGAACACTGACACGCGATTGGTAAACGGCAAAAATAGCCTCTGGCACGTGATGCCGAATGGACCAGTGAGAATTCCAAAAGCAGTTTGTAGTTGGACTGAAGTCGGCTTAGACTGAACATGTTTTTGTGCACACTATAATGATAATAGTACCGGTAAATAGTGCACATGTACATGTATCTACCAACATACATGTAGGTACTCAAGGCGCTTACTATATTGTTTTTAAGGCAGGTTTTTGAATTATGACAGCCATTTATGTAGCACCTTGTAATGGTTTACAAGGTGCTGAGGTGCATTCAGCAGCTACTGCTAGAAACAGCGGGGCAAACCCCTTCTCTTAGCGGCAAGTGTGCTGGGTTCTTTTACGTGCATTACCCAACACATGGGACCAACGGCTTTACGCCCCATCCGAAGGACAAGGCAATAATGGTTAATGGTTAAGTGTCTTGCTTTTAGGACACAAGTGTCAAGACCGGGACTCGAACCCATGCTCTGCTGATCAGAAACACCAGAGCTTGAGTCCAGTGTGCTTGACTGCTCGGCCACGACACGCACACTGACAGTGAATGCGAATTTTGAGTAGAAAACCATGATTTTTAAGTAGCAACTGATCCATGTCGTCGTGTGCGCGGCAGAAGGTCGTAACGAACATGTGACCCGCAAAAGGTCGTAATCAACTCGGTCCAAAAATGTATTTCAAGGAATCTTAGTGCGACAGTTTTGTCGTTTTTCTTCTATTTGTAAGTCATTACGGGAAAAGTAAATTCCGCTTAGGAATGGAAAAACATGTCTTGGGTGTAATTCTAGAAACAAAGATACAACAGTTATACCCTACTTTTTTTCAAAAGAGAAATGTTATTGATTGTGACCTTCTGCTGGGGCAAACAAGTTGTAATGTGTGTGCCCGGAAAAAGGCCGTAATTCTGTAAGACCTTCTTCCCGGTACACGACGATATTTTATCGTACATACTGTATAAGCTAAGTTACAAAAGGGGAAATTGTTCACTGCAATGTCTTGATACAGTGAGCAGTTTTGTTTCCTGTACACGCCTAAACAAAGTACATGTGAGAACCCAAGGTTTCTGTAAAATTTTCAACCACATGTACATAAAGTGTGAGATTGCGAGATTGTCACTGTCTGTAGTGGACTCTGATCACTTAAACTATCCAATTTACAATATTTATCATCAAGTAAAGTTACTGCACAACCAATGCTCCAGTTCCATTTGATAATTAAATTACATACTTAATACACTTGTATACTAAAAAATGGTGCCATATGTTTTGTACTTTGCTTGTTCATTTTAATTTTTTCCCTAGTGGTAATTCATGTAAATGCATGTTTTTGACAAAAAGTTGAGAGATTTTAACACATGGACTGCCGTGAATAATTTCACATGGCGTTCCCATTTGCCAAGCGTTAGGGCCTATGCGCATGCGCGCATACTTAATAGGTACCAGTACTTACTTAAATAGTTTGAACATGTACATTTTATAGAAGCATGGCCTCACCACTGCCAGCAGCTTATTGGTTGCGCCATCAGTGGTGCCAGTGTATTCAAGTTACAATGCAAAGACCTTTCATTTTTCTACGAGTATATTCGTAGTGGCAGACTCCAGTACACCTGTTAGTACGAGTGTATTCGTAGTCGGCAATCAACGTGTTAACAAGTGGCATGTTGTTTTTATGTTGATCCTGCACAGTGCACTGTGAAGGTGTGACCAAGTGTACATACTTTACAATGTACATGTACGGTTTATATTTAGGGGCCTATGTGATAAATTTCAGTGCAAAAAATACAGAACGGATTGTTTGTATTAACGTGCAACTGTGGCCAATTTGAATGCTCTTGAACGCCCGGTTATTGAAGCGTGTCGCAAACCACTGCTCATTGTTTTCCTTTTGTGATTTGTTTGTTTTATTGAATCATTTATGAACAACTACCCAGAATCACTTCAACATTTTGTTTGGCAACGGAACAGGAAACTGGTCTGAAACTGGCAGAACCACCCAAAACTACATGGATTGCTTGAACTTCTGTACATTTTTATCTTCATAGTGTACGTACATTAGTGTACGTACATTAGTGTACGTACATGTAGATGTAGAGTCCAGGATATAGGCCTACCTACAACAAATCTAGTATGCCTCGTGTACAGTGGGCCTATATCATAGGAAACACAGTGAAGGGGGGCCTCTTTGTATTCGTCACTTTTACAGTTTTTTCAAATGGTTGTAACTTTTTTTCAAGTACCTGAAACCAACCAAAAGTGGTTCAACATGTGAATGGACATGAGGGTTTTGACTGGAAATAGTTTGAGTGGATTCATTTGCTGTTTTGAATTAGTTTAAATTTTAAAATCATCCTCAAAATTTGATCAGAATTGGAATGTACATGGTCACTCTTTCGTTAACCCTTACTCCCTAGCAGTTTTTGCTAGAAACCATACCAAATCCGCCAAAATCAATCGACTGAGAGACAGTGAGTATGCAACAGTATTTAATCAATCGTAATCAACCAATGTTTTTTTTGCTGAAGTACTGAATCAACCAGAATCAATCACTAACATTTGGAGTATTTTGACTGGTTTGGTACAGTAGGCTTCCAATTTGACCAACTCTACAGAATCCAACCAGTGGTTTTAAAACTGAAAGACCAACTCAATCAAAATCAACCAATATTTCAATCTGGTAGTGTACTGAATCAATTGGAATCAAGCATATTCAGCCGATTGATTTTGATGGACTTGGGACAGTTAGGGTTAACAAAGGTTACGTGGTCTACAGGAAGGTTAATTAGTAAATTAGTAAATTTGTCAGGGAGTTTTCCCCACAGGGAGACTTTGGAACACTAGGTGGCAGCAGACTTACCAGGTAAAGTGTCAGTTTACGTAGTTACGAGCATGCGCACATTTCTGAGAACAATGGATTATACCTGGTAAGTCTGCTGCCACCTAGCATCCTCAAAAGTCTCCTATTCAACGATGCTAAATTGTCTACTTTGTAGAGCATACATTGTACATGTACAATACTGTGTGTTTGTTTTAACATTGTTTGAGAGGATGTCATCTATCTACACAGTGATTAATAGTTTTGTCTTGTTTCGAAACTCAAAGACATGTTCATGATATACTTAGGTAGGAAGAGTGTAGGGCACCGACTGTTGAGAGGTGTATTATGGTACTTGCATGTAAGTTTACATACATGGTATGTGCAGTGTAAATTGCTACTCTTTTGGTTTTGTGTTTATCTGATTGATTTACATTTAAGGTCTGGATTGTTTACGATTGCATCTTTACTGTAACGCACTTTCAAACATGTTTATGAAGAAACGTGCATATTGAATTTGGTAATATTGTTATTGCTATTATATAGTTAATACACAAGCGCGAGTGGAATACCGAAAAATATAGCGCTTCTGCAGCCATATCCCAAAAGGCCGAAGGCAGACGCGCTATATTTTTCTGTATTCCATGAGCGCACGTATGATGATGAATTTATCTTCCAGCCAACTGGAAGATAATAACTTTTGAGTGTTATTTCTTAAGAAGCAACACGTTCAACGCACAAAGTTTAGAACAATATTTTGCACTGTCCGTATATGGATTGTGACGCATGATACTCACAATACACAGAGTGCAATATAGACTACTGGGAGTATGATATAGGTTTATTATCACACTCCCGTTTAGCAGTCTGGTTGCAGGATTAGCGCATACTGGAAGATAATTGTTAGTATTACTGTACATTGCTCTACTGGTACAATAATCAGAGGCCCAGGTTCAAATCCTGTTCAAGTTATTTTGGGGGTTTTGTGGGGTTTTTTTTGTTTTTTTGTTCTGATTTTTAAAATAGTTTTAGTGTTAATCTAATATGTGGCCTGAATTTGTATTCAACTATTTCATTAAGACCCTGGGGTGGGGGGATATATTTTCTCTTACATTTTACACGTACTTGTCTGTAGAAAATGAACCGAGGTGCTACTGTGATGTTGGAAAAGTTTTTAAGCTCAGTCATCAAAGGATTTGTCATAAATTATGTCATAAATTATCATGCACCAATAGAAAAGACAAAAGAGTGTTTCAAACAAAAGTGTGTATGTTTATATGTTCATAGTTTTAGAAAGGACTTTGTATACTTTCAATCGGCAAGAGAAAATGAGAAGTGAAACCAACTGTTTATTTTAAAACCCTTGGACATGTATTGTACATGTATGTACATGTACACTGGTACCACAGACTGCCACAAGGTACCATACCTTCCAAGCTGGCATTGGGTGCATGGGTTTCTTCTGTTTGTACAGCTGGTAAAAAATCTGGAAACCCCATGGATTGTGTGCTGTGGACTTTTAGTCTACACAGTCTCCTGTGGCATTTTGTGGCATGGGCAGGAGGGTGGACCGAGTAGAGTAAAACGTAAACCTTGTAAACCTCCTACAGCCACATACATGTACTCCAGAGGGCCTCAAAGTCTACCATTATGCTGCAGGCATCGGTAAAGTAACCCATGCCACACTTTCCTGTCATTGGCCTTGCTCTTTGGTGTGATCCATCAGTGCCACAGATTGCCACTGCAGAAATTGACCAAGGTTGAGAACCGCGTCTCTTCCAGCAGTGGCCCAAACTCCATTGCATTTGAGCACAGCTGGTGGCTTCTCCAGTTTACCACTCTCCTTGAAGCACCTTGGGCAATGGCTCTACTCTCTACACCAGCATGTGTCTGCCTCAGAATGCCACTGTTGTGGTATAGTGAGGTATGGGATGGTTGTCTCAAGAATCACACGGATTAGTAGGAGGGTTAATAACATTTTTTCTTTGTTATTTTATTTTCAGGTGTAACCGTTTCCCCTTGAAGGCGTTGCCGTGATCCGGCTGTAGAACTTTATATTAAAATTAAGCGAGGGGGCTAGTTCAACTAAATCTTCCAAGATGGGGAAAATGTTGTCGAAGATCTTCGGCAAGACGGAGATGAGAATTCTTATGCTTGGCCTGGATGCAGCAGGAAAAACAAGTATCCTTTGAGACATTTCAACTTTCTTAAATAAGAGTAGATTGATTTCAAGCTTTGCATGTTGTGGGGATGACAGGAAGTAACCGATCTTATTGTTAAACTGGTGTGGGTACAGCCATGTCATGCATGTGTCAATCTCTTTTGGGAGGAGTGTTGGCTCTGAAGAGAGCCGTTGTGCGGTCTCGACGTTTCGAACAGTATGCTCTTGGTAAGTGATGACGTTTTGGAGCCGGAAGCAGGCCTTGATCTTAACCGAGGCCACCGAGGCCATTGGCCTCATGCCCTGTCGAGTTGGCCAGCATGCCCTTCAGAAAAACTGCACTGTCACTACCAACTTGGCCAGCATGCCCTTGTACAATTTCTCTGATTTGGCCAGCAAGGGCCAGCCCCCGTTTTTCTTAAGATCGAGGCCTGCGGAAGTGCAGTGTAAACGAATGATATACATACACATTTACATGAACACTTATTTCATTGCACTTACAGCTCCAAAACGACATCACTTTTACCAGCAGGATACTCTGCTCATCTTTGGAGAATGTCTGAAGACGAGCAGAGGATACTGTTCGAATTGTCGAGACCACACAGCGGCTCTTTTCAGAGCCACACACTCCTCTCATGAGAGATTCACACGTGGTTGTACCGTCAAGTTTACAAGTAATAGTGACTTCCTATAATAAGTAAATTGCCTGCAGGATGTGTGAGCTCTGACCACCTTTGTGGCGTGTCGTGGCCGAGCGGATAAGAACACCGGACTCAAGCTCTGGCGTCTCTGATCAGCAGAGTGTGGGTTCGAGTCCCAGTCGTGACACTTGTGTCCTTAAGCAAGACACTTTACCATTATTGCTTCGTCCTTCGGATGGGACGTAAAGCCGTTGGTCCCGTGTGTTGTGTAATGCACGTAAAAGAACCCAGTGACACTTATCGCAAAGAGAAGGGGTTCGCCCCGGTGTTCCTGGTTTGATCGGCTGCAGATTGCGCCACAGCACCTTGTGAACCATTATATGGTGCTATGTAAAGGAACAGGTCTCATACTTCAAAATCGTAACTCATCAAACCTCGCAGGAAACAATATTGAGCGCTCTGAGACGCCCATAGGGTGTGATAAAGCGCTATATAAAAACTGCGTAGTAAAAACTGCGTAGTACCTTGGCTAGGTCCTACTACGGTGTCTTATCGTCGATATTGAAAAAGTGGCCGTCCGGATTTCCAGGGAACCTTCTAAACCCTGAGAGGTTCTAGCGACCGGCCTAGATGGTAACACTGCGAAGGCAAGTCGGCAATGTTATCCTCGATGTGCCACCATACACATCCGTGATACACTCAACCCGTGCAGTTGAATGGGTTCAAGTGGTTGGTCAAGTCGCTGGAAAATGGTACCAAGAGTAGGAGGGTTAAGTGCCCAATCACAGTATTGATTTTAGAGAAATTGAGGTAATGGGTCAATAGAATACATTAGCTAAATGGAGATCAAGGTACATAATTCCCCCCCCCCACCTTTTGGTGTTTTCCTGGTGTCTGGAAACACTCCCATATCCTCCGAAATACTCCGCTCAATGCTAACTCAACACCCAAATGTTTGGATTCAGATAAGATTCGTTGAGCACTGCTTCAAATGACAAGTGATTGTTAATTGGGGCCTACAGTGCCATATCCTAAAGTCAGACAACTTCCTGATTAGGATTTGAGACTTCTTACCAACCAGAATGACCTGTGGTATAAAGATACAAAAATTGTCAATGGTCCCCCGTTTCAACCCTAGTGGAGTCTTTCTCAAAGGCTAAGGAAATGACAATACAAGGCATGCATACAAGTATAAAGTGGCATAACCAGAGAGGTGCTCCTCCCCCCCCCCCACCACCCCCACCCTGCTCAGAACCCTTGCGCTCCCCCCCCCCCCCCCAAAAAAAAAAAAAAAAAAAAAAAAATTGAAAAAATTGAAAAAATTAACAAATTAATGGTTCCATAAATAAATTAAAAAACACCCCCCCCCACCCCCAAGGTTTAGCAAATTGTCTCGTCTAAAATTGATTTATTTCACACATTCAGAGAATTTAGTGGCTAGTACAAAACCTTCAAAGCATATTCTACTGGAAAGTTCTCCCCCGGGCCTGCCTTTAGATTGCAGTTTGTTTTAATCAGAATTTTGAAGGAAAATTGACTTTTTTTCCTAGTTTTAAACGATGCATATTGTAGCTTATTTTGATACAGTGCGATATATTTTTCTTAACTATCCACCTTCACAGCTATTTTGTACAAATTAAAACTCGGTCAGTCAGTAACAACGATACCAACAGTTGGTTTCAATGTAGAAACAGTAACATACAAGAGCACCAAGTTTAATGTATGGGTAAGTTACGTTGCGTTATTTTCTTCGAAGCTACTGAGCCATGTGGATGGCAGTATTCTCGGGGGCCTTTTGCAGACCATGGCTTGGGCTGTGGCCTCTGGCGTGGGCTCCGGCTTGGGCTCCGACTTGGGCTCCCGCTTGGGCTCTGGTTTGGGCTCTGGTTTGGGCTCCGGCTTGGGCTCCGGCTTGGGCTCTGGCTTGGGCTCCGGCTTGGGCTCCGGCTTGGGCTTGGGCTCCGGCTTGGGCTCCGGCTTGGGCTCCGGCTTGGGCTCCTGCTTGGGCTCTGGCTTGGGCTCCGGCTTGGGCTCCGGCTTGGGCTCCGGCTTGGGCTCCGGCTTGGGCTCCGGCTTGGGCTCCGACTTGGGCTTTGGCTTGGGCTCTGGTTTGGGCTCTGGTTTGGCCTCCGGCTTGGGCTCTGGCTTGGGCTCCGGCTTGGGCTCCGGCTTGGGCTCCGGCTTGGGCTCCGGCTTGGGCTCCTGCTTGGGCTCCTGCTTGGGCTCCTGCTTGGGCTCCTGCTTGGGCTCCGGCTTGGGCTCCGGCTTGGGCTCCTGCTTGGGCTCCTGCTTGGGCTCCGGCTTGGGCTCCGGCTTGGGCTCCGGCTTGGGCTCCGGCTTGGGCTCCGGCTTGGGCTCCTGCTTGGGCTCCTGCTTGGGCTCCTGCTTGGGCTCCTGCTTGGGCTCCTGCTTGGGCTCCTGCTTGGGCTCCGGCTTGGGCTCCTGCTTGGGCTCCGGCTTGGGCTCCGGCTTGGACTCTGTGATCAATTTGGGAGCTTTGTGGGTTTTTTTTTACAGTCATGTCGATGCTTCAACATCAAACAGAGCCCGGAGCCTGAGTTGAGGTCTGGAAGGTTTGGAAAAAGCCCCAGATATCAAGGGTTAAGCCATTTTGTTTTTCTTCCATTCAAATAAATGCAACCAAACTGTGGTTGGATGGCAAAATAATCTGACCCTATTTTGGTATCATGAGACTCTGTTTTCATTATCACTATAGCAGTTTGGGAACTTGACTAAAGATGGTGGCATGATGATAGGTGGAAGCAAGGTTGTGGTTTACGGGTTGTTAGCAGTGTCTGAATCCCTTCCCTATGCTGAAAGCACATGGTCTGAATGTCATGTGGTCTTAAGCGTCACATGTTTGAATCGTCACATGGTCTTAAGGTCACATGGCCTAGCGTCACAAAGCCTAGACGTTATATAGCCTTGACGTCACTTATCTTAAACGTCACAGGGCCTAAACGTCACAGTCTAAGCCTAATCTAAAAGCCTATAAAAGCCAATGGCGAGTCACTTTAAGAACTTTATACATTTTTCATCAGCCTCGGTTTTAATCACTCAGACATATGTATTAAAAATCCAATATGGCTGTTCAATTATTTAAAATTTCCGTCATGGATGTGGGAGGGAAGGACAAGATTTCCATCAGCAGCAGCTGAAGTGTTACAGGCATCACCAGACTATAATATTTTATCCATTAGCCTCACTTTGAATCCTATAAACCTGTGCACTTAAGATCCAAGATGTCTTCTCATTTGTTAAGTATTCTTATAATATTTGATAGGATGTGGGAGGGCAGGACATCATTTCCATCATCAGTTGCATCACTGACAAAAAGTGTCACCAGACTATAATATTTTACCCTTTAGCCTCACTTTGAATCCTATTAACCTGTGCACTAAAGATCCAAGATGTCTTCTCATTTGTTAACCCGTTCTTACATTTGATAGGATGTGGGAGGGCAGGACAAGATCCGGCCTCTCTGGCGGCATTACTACACCGGTACACAGGGTCTTATATTTGTCGTAGACTGTGCCGACAGGGATCGGATAGATGAAGCTAGGCAAGAACTCCACCGTATAATCAACGACAGAGAAATGAAAGAAGCTATCATCTTAATATTTGCCAATAAACAAGATTTACCAGACGGTGAGTTTGTCCTGATGTGTTTGTTTCCATGTGTCTGGTGACTACTCCTAGAACTATGAGGTTCGTTCTGCTATCGTCTCCACGAACCTCATAGAGTGATATGTACAAAATCCTATTCGAAACTTTCTGCCCTTCACGTTTACATGGCTACAGTTCTTTTTTGAAATCAGATCTCGCCAAAACTAGACTCTATGTGTTCTTTCAACTCTCATCAAGCGTTGCACTGGTCCAGAAAATCCACTCCGCAAACTAAAAGTTGTTAAAAAGTGATAAATTCTCACCGTAATTCAGATCCCATTCAAACAGTATTGCAACAAATATGGCGACCGGAGTTGCAAAATTAACTGGTATGCTGGTATTCGGTGCGCTGGTCCTATGGGCTGGTTCCGCATACCAGTTAATTTTGCTACTCCGGTTGCCATATTTGTTGCAATACTGTTTGAATGGGATCTGAGTTACGGTGAGAATTTATCACTTTTTAACAACTTTTAGTTTGCGGTGTGGATTATCTGGACCAGTGTAACGCTCGATGAGAGTTGAAAGAACACATAGAGTCTAGTTTTGGCGAGATCTGATTTCAAAAAAGAACTGTAGCCATGTAAACGTGAAGGGCAGAAAGTTTCGAATAGGATTTTGTACATGTCACTCTATGAGGTTCGTGGAGACGATAGCGGAACGAACCTCATAGTTCTAGGAGTATCTGGTGACATTCCTTTTCAATTCCCAGGCTTATATTATATTTATATTTTATTGTCCAAACCAACAGCGGAAGAACTGCCAATTACAGGAAAGGGTAAATAAAGATAACTTAATCTGGATAATTAATAATATAGATACATATAAATAAATAAATAGATTTGTAAATAAATACATAAGTAAACAGATAAATAAATTAAAAAACAGACTGTAAATAAAAAATAACACACACACACACAAAATAATAATAATAACAATAAATAATACTAATAAAATAAAATAAATAATAATAAAATAAAATGAATAAAGAAACAAGTAGATAAATACAATGTTGCACAATACAAAAGCAAAAATATAGATATAAATACATAGATATTATATAAATAAACAAGTAACTAAGTTTGACACCCATCTTCCTCAGCCCTCCCTTTCTTAACACGATTTACCGTGGTGAGGTTGTACTTTTTCATTCCCATCTTTCAGTGTACAAGCAGCTTTAAAAAAAACTAAGGTTTTCATTCAGAAAATTCAGTACCATCGAAAGAATTGCAGGGAATGTATGGTTTTGACAAAGTAGGCCATCATTGGGTGGTTATTTCATTGTTGGGATTGGAAGAGGATTATGGGATAATCTGAGTCTTAAGGAGGGGTCTGAGACCTGGCTGCCCCCTTTCCCATCAGATTTGGGGGATAAGCAGGGGATTAGCTGAAGATTTGACAAATGCAAAGTGTCTGCTTTGAGTAACAAATGTCTCTTGAAGTATACAGAGTACACAGTGCTTAAAGGGGCTGTGTCGTCATGATTATAGCAGTAAATGGAATAACCCAATTACTACGCATGCATGTGTCGGTGGTCACATCACAGTTTGACAAAGACGGCACCCTTTGTGATTTGACCGCAAGCTCGCGCGTGTGCAGTATCTGGGTGAGAGTTCATCTTTCCATGCACAGCCACAGGCCTGCTATAATCACGACGACACAAGCCCCTTTAATACACATCAGTGTATGGGTAAAACACAAATGTCTCTGGGGTGAATTTGTTCTGTGTCTGTTTCTTCAGGACAAGCAGTGCTTACCCACATTTATGTTGGAAACCAGTCACCATCCATGCATTGTATTAAGTTTAGTATTTTGGCTGGTATCCTGTTTCTTTTAAGCAAGATTTGTTCTGCGTTTAGCAAAGCTATGACATTGCACCAAGTAAATCTTGGTGTCCCTCCAAACCTAGGCATGTATCAGTGTTGAACCCTGTTTCTATTGGTATAATTTCCTGCTCAACTGGCCAAACCCCCCCCCCCCAGGAGACTGTGGAGACTAAGTCCACAGTACACAAGCCATGGGGTTTCCTGATAATACCAGCCGTATAAACAGAAGAAACCCATGCACCCAATGCTAGCCTAGGAAGGTATGGTACTTTGTGGCAGTTTGTGGTACCAGTGTGTTGTAGCCCTATATAGGACTCTTCCTCTGTGCACAGATACAGAGTCCTAGCTATGAGGGCCCTTTTGTGGGGCGGAAAAATTTCAGAGCTCCATAATTCAAGACTTACCGTTAAGAAGCTACTAATCTCACCGGATTAAACCTACTCAAAAATTGTATTCGGCCATGAAATATTAATCCGGCGGGATCAGTACATTTAGCTTCTTACAGATAAGATTTGAATTATGGAATGGACCCTCATGTCTAGGACGTCAGTGTAGTATTTATACGAAAGTGAAGGAGTCCAGGGCTTCAGTGTGTAGGAGTGGGTAGGCACACACACCGTTATGGGGGCATTTGTACAATGGAACAAAGGTCCCCACAAGGTTTTTCTTTGTCAAACCCCGTCCCCACAAGGTAATTCAACAGAAAAGGGAATAATAGAACAACAATATGGAGTCCCCACAACTCGGTGTTCAAAAGAATCTGTGTATTGGTTGTGGAAATTAGGTGGCTCCTACAGTGAGATCCAAAGTATTAATGGTGGGCTTTGTTTTTTTGTCAATCTCGTTTGCAGCGATGAGACCACACGAGATCCAAGAGAAACTGGGACTAACGCGAATCCGGGACCGGAACTGGTATGTCCAACCTTCGTGCGCGACGTCAGGTGACGGTCTATACGAGGGGCTTACGTGGCTGACTTCCAATGCCAAATCTTAACAAAAGCTGGCCCATTTTCTACTTCTGTATGTAGTGTATACTGTATGTACGGACCCTTTATGTTTTCTTCTTCATTTTACTTGCATTTAAATGTTGATACGAAACAAACCAGGGTGTGAACTTGAACGGGGGGCCCTTCACCGGGCCCCCACCATATCCCCAAAGTGTTTATGGTTATATCCCACCTGATCTTAGAGGGGACTTCATTCCAGTAGGGTGGATGAAAGTGGGGGGGAGGTAGGAGGTAGGAGGGAGGGGTGTATTAGCCAAGCTATAGTTGAGAGTTTATTCAAAATTGGAAATCAGATGGCAGTGGTCACCAAGCTTCTGAACTTTACCATGTTTCTTTCCATGTTGTACAAAAAGTAAGTCACAACAGGCCTGGCATCATATGAAGGCCGTGGCCTCTGTTGCCCTGGTCTTGGCCTTGGTGCCCCTTTTAAAGTTTGCCACAGGGAAATGCCCTTTGCAAAAATGAAAATGGCCTTGTCCGCTTAAAGATGAAATTCCAGGCCAGTCATGTTACCCATCAGAATAAAACTTTGTGTGCTTTTGTAAACGACAATGAATTAAACGTGGATAAGAAGATAGACTTGCTTAAAGCCACTCCACGTTTCAAATAATATCTGTGTGCTTTGTCATCCTGTGGCCATCTTGGTCATGGTTCCCGTATCCTGTGTAACAATGAGGAACACTATTTATTGTAACACAAAAAGGGATCAGACCGTTTTTTTCTTTTTCAGTCTCAGGCCGTGTCCCAATTTGCGGCTGCGGCTACGGCTGGATCGCCGCATCATCATGCATTGAAGTATAGGACGTCCTTAGCAACAGTTGTAGCCGCAGTGAGAGCCATAGCCGCCAATTCGGATCTGGCCTGAGTTTGAATACATTGATGAAAGCGGTAGAAACAAGACAGGAACATGATAACACTGTACAAGGGTAACTGCAGGCCTTGATCTTAACCGAGGCCACCGAGGCCATTGGCCTCATGCCCTGTCGAGTTGGCCAGCGTGCCCTTCAGAAAAGTTGCACTGTCACTACCAGCTTGGCCAGCATGCCCTTGTACAATTTCTCTGATTTGGCCAGCAATGGCCTGCCCCTGTTTTTTCTTAAGATCGAGGCCCGATAATTGTCCATAAAAAAAAAAGAAACTTTTACATGAAACGTACTCTTGGTAACTTTTTTGCAGTGAGTTGACCAACCATTCAAAACCCTTCAACTGCATGGCTTGTGTATGGTAGCACAGCTGTGCTCAGAAACCAACTGTAGATAACCGTAGAGTTATCTATAAAGTAAGAACTAGAGGGAGCACTCGTGATGTCACGTACGGAACTCCGCTGACCCACCATGGGCGAAAAATCCCTATGGGTCAATTGCATACCAATGTCCACTTAGAAAATGGTTGCTGTGTAAACTGATCAGTGTAATATGAATGGTCAGCGCCATTTTCTCAACGGGCAAAAAATGCTTCTTTTCGGACCGGGTCGCGTGGGTTTTGTAGACCCTCTAGTTCTTTGATGTGACTCTATGCTGTGTTTCATTATAATAGGTGCATTTACAGCATGATGTAATATTGCAGGCGGGCATAGTGTATCTGCCATTCAAAACCCCAGTGGGTGAAATTGATTGGTCAGACAGTAGGAGGGTTAAGAGGATGGTGGTAACATGGAGCTAAAAGAGTTTTGTCATGAAGTGACAAGTCTCCCTGAGAAGACAGTTTCTCACTATCGGCGGTCTTTCTTTTGATGATAATTTGTTGCATCCCCCACCCCCCCCCTTGCCCTGCCTTGACCGAGTGACAGGTGTGTCAGCCCAGTGCTCTCTGGGCAGTGACTACAGACCTTGTGCAACTACGTCACAGACCACATACGTGCTTTCAACATAACCATTTTGGTGATCACCTCTCCATGAGAAAAGTACACAGTTGTTATTGGAAATCTTTCACAGATGCGAGCGGGAGTTTTGTAATCACTTCCGAAAACTGAAAACTTTGACGTCACTTAATGAATTCACTTACCAAGCTTTACTTTCATAATGAAGATTTTTGAGATTTGAGTTTGAAAAGAAGATTTGTTGTGGTAAAATTACACAAAACTTATCAACACGTGTGTCAGCCTGACGCTCAGCAACAATTCAGATAATTCTTTGCAGTGAATGGGTCAATATCGCACCTTGCATCGCACACCGGATAATTGTAACAGTTGCACGCGACTGAAATACGTGCTGGTGATCACCAAAATGATTGCAAGCGGTCGCTGACGTCACGTGCACAAGGTCTATACCACCACAACAGTTGTGTGCAGAGTTGAAATGTCTATTGAATAATAATTTTTGTAAAACAGTCTAGCTCCCATGCATAAAAAGAAATTAAATGAAATGCACAGAACTCATGGTGAAAAGCACCAGTCTATTCAAATGAAATGAGCCCCAGGCTGTGTTCGAATTGGCCGTTTACGAAACCACGGCTTGGGCTGGGGCTTGGGCTTAGTCTCCCCCAGTTATTTTGAAAACGTGTGGTTTCCTTACAGGGATTCAAACAGGTGGACGGAGCCCAAGCTGGAGCCCAAGCCCAAACCATGGTTTCGTAAACGGCCTCTGACTACGGTTAATGCGAAATTAAACGGGGTAACTCGAGTTAAGCCTTGAGGTTTTTTTAGATTTTCCAGGGGTTCGACCTCGAGTTACCTCAAGTTACCGCCTGTTTATTTCTGCATTTTTCCCAAAAGGGTGCCCTTAGCAACAGCCAAAGCTGTAGCCGTAGCTGCCAAGAGCCAGCCCCATTTTCAATCCGTTTCAACTTATGCAATTCAGACAGAATTGTCTGTCAACTCAACAATGGTTAAAACTGCTCCCCCCCCCCCCACCTCCCCGTCCCCCCCCCCTCTGGCCTTCGGTACATGTCATTGAAAAACAAAGTGTCAATATGAGAGGGGAAAAAAGCAATTCATTTTTCAGCAAGTTAGTGAACGTACAAGCAGTGGATTTTGTTGGATTTCAAAATTGCTGGGCTTTGGTGTGTAAAAGGATCATACTGTAAATAATAATAATTTTACCGATGAAAGTTTTTTTTTTTTTACATTATTTTTCATGGTTTATCTTGAACTTTGTTTATCATCATTTTTGTAAAGTTTTTTCTTTGCTTTTATTTTAATGGTGTGGCAACAAAGTATAAAGGGATTAATGGCTATCGGTGAACAGAAGGACAGAGTGAACGAAAAAGAAATGCTGTACAAGAAAGTCCATGCGAGATTCATTGACAAAAAAATCATCATTTTTTTTTCCTTTTTTCTTTAGTCAATCGGCTTTGAGTGTGGACTCGTCCAAACTTTATCACAGAGTAACTATGCCTGTTTTTTTATATACCCATCTGGTTTCATATAGGCCTGGAATTACACGCATACCATGGCCTCTGTTGCCCTGGTCTTGGCCTTGGTGCCCCCTTCAAAAGTTTCCTCTTCAAAAGTTTCCCATGGACTTAAATATTTTTTAATGGAAGTGACCTTTGCTAAAGTAAAATGGCCGTGCTCCTTTAAGTATGAAATTCCAGGCCTGTTAATATCACATTTATTTCATAAAATATGGTCTTTATACTGTTTTTTTTGGGTCTTTTTTCACTTAACAGCCATGCTTAAAGTCATTAATGGATAGTTGTATCATACACATTCGACAAGCGGATTTTTTGATAGACTAATCTATTAACCTCGCCCATCAAAGCAACTACGTTTAAAATATCACTCACTTGGGTTGTGCTCACGTGGGCTGTGCAGTTGTGCGTCTTCACACGAACCATCTGGATGCAGTGCACATTTATCGTTTCACGCGCAAGCTGCACAGTACGCGTTCCGACCACAAACTTCACAATGTCGCCATCCAATTGGTGGCGACTTCTTTTCCACTTTGTGCTGGAAAGTTTAATGCGTTGGTCTTTTGTCAGTTTTTTCGGGGGGCCGGCATTTGCACTTGTGATTGGTCAATAAATGAAGGGGCGGGGCTTCAATGAATGAATTAAGGCGTGGCTTTATGGATTAATCTATCAACATGTGATATCAGATGAAAAAAACCCAATTTCATAAAGCTGTTCTGATGGAAAATATTGCATTTACTATGCACCAGCAGTGAACCAGTCCAAAAGCAATGCACGTTGCTTGACATTTTGGCTGGTTGCCTGTGTTTTTTAAGCAAGATTTTTACGTAGCTTGGAAAGTTACGCTACGTTACGTTATATAAGCCAGCTAGATGAAATTGAGTCGAGGACGAGAAAAGATGCGCTGTTCAAAAGTGATCAATCAATTTCTTCCAATAAGAGCTGATATGTTATCGATGAATTTATATAACTCCATGGCAACTATTGTATCATCTCTTTATCTCTGACGTTTTCGTTATCTTTATGTAAATGTGACTGTATTATAGTATTATACAAAAAAAAGTAGTTTTAATATTCATTAGGTTTTTTTGTTGTTTTATACTGAGGTTGTTAGGCACAAGCACAGACAAAACCAAGTTGATATGAGCCTGTATTTCATGGTGTTATTTGCCACGGAATTCTGCACTTACGTCTCTATGCTTTACAGAGTGCTATTTGCCTGGAATTCGGCGGGATGCAGCCGATTTCACAAAACTTGACCGGGCATGAGATTTCTCAGGATTTTTCCTGATTTCAGGATTTTTCTCGAAACCCCCTTGAGCTTTCAAATTTTCTTGAATGAAGTGAAGCAATCACCAAAGGGAGAAAGAAATAGTCCACATTGTGCCCAAACCTGTGGTGTTGTATTTCTGGTGATGCACAGAGTCTGTAAACCTCCCTGAATTGTAACATCTGGGCGGTTCTGGGTTTAGAATAAGGGGGAACCCAGACCTGCAAGCCATTTATCAGGAATTTTCACAGTTAGCAAATCTCATCCCTGCTTTTCGCAACTGCCCAAGTCCACTTGCGCCGCATTTTATTGTGTAAGTGGTCCAACCTTAAGGCATTAAATGCTGCGCAAGTGGACCTACGCAAAGTTTTGTGAAATCGGCTGGTGATCTGTACCATATTTGATGGTGATACTTGCCATGGAATTATTCGCTTACGCCCCCTTGCGACCCGTAGAATCATATGCTTTCAGAACACTGTAAGCCTGGATTTCACTGGTAAGCAGCGTCATGAAACAAGCCCTGGGCCCAATTTCATACAGCTGCTTAAGCAGAAAATATATCGCTTAAGTTATTTTTTGCTAAGCAAAAAAAAAAGCAGGATACCAGTCAGAGTTTATGCAAGTGACATGGTATTTTGGCTGGTAACTTTATTGTAGTAGACATGATTTTGTTATGCTTGGCTACTTTTTCTGCTAAAGCAGCTCTGTGAAAAATTGGGCCTAACCTGAGCCATATTTTATGGTACTGTCCGTACAACGCCCTTATAGCGTAGTTTTATGAGCTGTGAGCCCAAAATTCCACGATAAGCAGCACCCTGGTGTTAGGCCCGGATTTATACTGACATTATTTCAGGAAAAATATGGCAGTTCAAGAGCAGGAAATATTCAAATTAGATGAAGACTCGGAGCAATTTTTTAGAGAGAGAAAAAAAAAAAAAAATGTCACACAAACAGTACATTCTTCCCTGAATCCCAAAATGTTTAACCGGCCGCTGTGGCTTGGATTTTCAAGCCCGCTGTTTTTATTTTGAGAATGTACATTTAAGTTCACAGTATTTTGTAATAATTATTGCATTTTGAATGACTATTCTATTTCTTAACCCAAACGTATATTTAACATGACTTACCTTTAAAAATATTGTTAATATTGAATTTTATGCAGATTTGACTGTTGTAAATTTGCATCTCTCCGGAATTACCCCCCAATTTATCTACCCGATTCGATTAGCCACTGCAGCTTATAAGTGCGGCGGAGACGTATTATGATAGCGCAATCCGCCTCGCCTATAGAGTTGATTCTCCATCATGATACCATGATGGTATCCTAATAGTAACAATTTTAATTTGGGAGGCTAATCATCCTTTTACTGGCAGCTGAGAAGCTGAATTGGGAAGGACGCGGCTACTCATGTTCGAGCTGCAGGCATTCAAGGGCGCCTTTGGCAGCCAGCCACATCAACCCATATATAACCACAGAGCGCACAGCCTGAGAAAATCCTCGTTTTTGGAGGGTTTATAAGTGAGGAAATCATGCTTGGAGGCAAGCTTATAAACCACGGTGGCTAGGGGAATCGGCTGATTTATAAAAGACTTTTTGTGTATTTTGATTGTTTCATTGGTAGTTGCTTTACACATTTGACCTTAGGCGTCTGGGGTTTACATAAAAAAAAC
This sequence comes from Marthasterias glacialis, assembly GCA_911728455.2. Classification (NCBI taxonomy): domain Eukaryota; kingdom Metazoa; phylum Echinodermata; class Asteroidea; order Forcipulatida; family Asteriidae; genus Marthasterias; species Marthasterias glacialis. Next base: position 2,989,828 of record OU452220.1, read on the forward strand.
TATGTTTTTAGAATTGGACAGTAAACTCACAACTGAACAATTCTGGCTCCTCGGTGGAAAGATACTACCACAAATCAATGGCTCTGCTTTCCTTGGAAGGGTGCTATTATTGTCCTTCTCTGCTGACTGAGTTTAGTGCATAATATCTGCGCTAGCTCTCCAAGTGAAGAATGCTTAGGGCCTGTTTCAAACGTCGCGCTCTTGCCGTGTCAAATTCAAATCATTTGCGCTCGGCATTGGCGCGGCAGTGGTTTCAAATGTCGTGCTTCTGCCGCACTTTGCCAACAGCACGGCAGGTCCCGTCGGAAACAAATCAGAATATTTTGAATTCGACACGGCAAGAGTGGTGACGTTTGAAACGGGCCTCAGTAACATGAAGTATGAAGACACACACAAGCAAACTTCGTCACTACCCTTTGGATTTTTCTGCAAGCACAAGTACTGATTTACACTTGAGTAGGCAGAGACGTGGAGTTTGGAGGTTTGGCCCTGGTTCGTTTCCAATTTTAAGTAAAGAAAAAAAAAAAACTTTTCAGATAAGAAACAAAATTACTGGCTGCCATGATACCATAGACCCTTCTCATTGAAATATGTAAATTGCTTTTATCAATGAAACTTGTTTGCAAATGTTTCTGCTGAAGCAAGTCTTGGGTGCAGGGGTTGACGTTTATAACTCAACAAAGGGGCAAAGGTTAAACTTGGTTTAAACCATCCAAGTACACAGGTCACTGCAAACTTAACACTGTAAACCGGTTTATTTATAACTCAAGTTAATGTATTTATGAACTAAAATAACTTGGTTTATATTACCACCTCAGCACACACAATCCTGTATGCATTTAAAAACAAACTTTATAACAGAGTGGTTTTCACAATTTTCTTTGATTTACTCGGTATAAGAGGATATAAAAATGTGATTCAATAATTAATATTAATAGAACAAAATGATCAGCTTAATTAAAAACTTGTAAAATAAAAAAAAGAATGATTGCTTAATATAGTATGTGGTTTTTTGAATTGTGATTGGCGGAGTTGGTTAAATCAGGAGTGGTAGGCAGCAACCCAATTGGTGGCTACGGCTACAACTGTTGCTAAGGAGGTCCCATACTTCAACACATGACACGGCGATCCAGCCGTAGCCGTAGTGGTAGCCATCAATTTGGACGCAGGATAGGCACTTCAAAGCAGGCCCCAATTTCATGGAGCTGCTTAAGCAGAAAATATTGCTTAACAAGTTTCTGCTGTGCAGAAATGAGCAGGATACCAGTCACAGATTGTACCTGTGACATGGTAGTTTGGCCGGTAATCTTATTCTGGTAAGCATAGTTTTGTTGTGCTTAGCTACTTTTTGTGCGTAAATAGCTCTATGAAATTGGGCCCAGATACCATGCCCAATATATTGCAGAGGGACCCCTCAGCGTGTGGCAACGAATTTACTCTTCAAAAACCAATGAAGTATCACCAAAGATTATACAGAGCGCCAAAGGTGCAAGATGGGGAACTGGAGCTGAAATATGAATGGGCGCCATTTTAATGAGTGAAAGTTTTGTTTCCCTTTGATAGCAATGGTCATTGTCTGCACTGATCTGCACTGAGCTATTGTTATATCAAGAGTCACTTGCTGAAATGGCGTCCAGTGGAATTTCAGATTTCAGCATTCCCCATCTTGCGGCTTCGGCGCTCTATAATCTTTGGTATTACACATTTCTAACAAGCTGAATTTCACATACCAGAAGCACTGAGATAAGCCCCTACTCTTCGAGTACGAATACAATATGAAAAAAGCGAGTATGCATTTTTGCCATGGAACTTTGTACATGTGTCATTGCAAACGACAGGAGATAGCAAAACCCACGGAACTTTGGATGAAAAAAACATCTTTCATCGGCTGAATACATCGCTCCTCTAAATATACGTTTTCCTGGTCATTTTCGGCAAAAAAAACCCAGCTTATTTTGCATTTGTATCAAAGCGAATTTGCCCTGTCAGTTGGAATTGTTGTCATTTATTTTCACTTTAAGGCATCTTAATTTTTTCCTTTATATTCAAACTAAACATACAAGTCGTTCTTTTTTAATTTCCAAATCGGCATTCAATTTAGCAGAGTACGTGGAACTTGAGATTTAGGTGAAAAGCTGCTGCCAATTTGAAGGTAAAAATGGAGTGTAAAGTTACTGTTTTTTAAAAATTTTTATCACATGATAAAATGTATCGTTGGAACGTGAAATATGAATGTACAAAACTGTGTCAAATATTTTCCCACCTTATATTTCGGACATACTTGATCTCAGCAAACCCAAACGCAAAGGTCTTCGTTCACAATCCAATCTGGTAGTTCCACGTACCTCAAAGAAGGCTGGGGAACCGTGCGTTTTCCATCGCCAGGCCTCAAAGTTGGAACTCTCTTCCCATCACCATCCGGAACGCTTCATCAGTCGAACAGTTTAAAAGACTCTTAAAAACTCATCTGTTTTAATCGTACCATGTAATTTTTAATTTTTGTTTCTTTTGGATGCATTCTCCCCAAGCGCTTTGTATCCTTCGGAAAAGGTGCTCTATAAATGCGTTTTATTATATTATTATTTTATTACATGACGCAAGAGAACAATTGCTTACGCATTAAAGGGGCTGTGTCTTCACGTTTATAGCAGTACAGTAAATGGAATCACAGTTACCATGCGTGCGTGCACGCCGGCGGTCACATCACAGTTTGACAAAGACAGCACCCTTCGTGATTTGACAGCAAGCGTGCGCGTGTGCAGTATCTGGGTGAGAGTTCATCTTTCCACGCACAGCCACAGGCCTGCTATAATCACGACGACACAAACCCCTTTAAGTAAAAGTGAATGATTGTTTTCAATTTCGCTCGAAATAGAATAACGCGACATTTACTTGCCGAGAACGACCAGGAAAAAAAAATATTTTAAATAAAGTAGAGACATTGCAAACCATTTTGTGTTCTACGTCTAATCGGTAATTTATTCGTCACACAGAATTACAATTAAAAATCATTCTATGACAAACAATACACTGAATATTAGACACATACACTCCGTAAAATACTGTTTCTTGGTTTCTTGGTGCAGGTGTGATTCAAAACTAGAAATTTCTGATAAAAATCCACTCCTATACAACTCTATAGTAACATTACAGTAGACTTTATCATGGTACAATAACACCAGCTTTCCTACATGATGAAAAGTGATAGCTTTTCCATTTTATTGCACTTTAAAATTGTCAATGTTACATTTACAAGGACAAACGGAGGAAATCATTGGGCTTTGTCGGTCGAGTCAGGTCATGGCCCCTTGACAACCACGAGGCTCAATAAGGCCGAGAGGATGTGTAAGATTATTGTTTATAAAATTGGCTTTGCAGGATTTGCATGATAAATTCCAATTTGCCTTACACTGATGTGTGATAAGCACTGTATACTCAGTGCTTTTCAAGTCCTGTGGAAAAAATCCACAGGCAACTCGGGTGGGATTCGAACCCACGACTCCCGCATGACTAGAGCAGATGTCTTGACCACTAGACCACCAAGCACGCCCGGTGACGAGGGGCCAGTTCGAATCCAGTATTATTAGCGGCAGGTACTACAAACAATTAGCAAGATGTTAATATTTGTATCGGGGGAATGAATATAAATTTCAATTTGCCTTAGGATTTGCATTGTCAGCAAGACCTTTACAAGTGTACCCTCTGATAAAAATGGTGATAGTAAATTTGAAGAATGCTAGATCATCCACTGTTGTTTGAAAATTGAAACATGTGGGGATGCTCATTAGCCCAGAAATTCACTCATAGATGGGTTGCAGTAGACGCCATCTTTGATGATAGTCAGTAGTCTCTATTTTGGCCTGTAGCCACGTCAAGCTCTGTAAGTTTCAACGCAGCTTGAGTTGCTTACCAACCAATCATGGAAGGAGTTTATGAAACGCAAGCGTGCTGCGTGCAGTATTTACGCTTAATGCACAGTTAGGCGCTCAAAAATGTGCAGTCATTGTCATCAAAGATGGCTGATTTTTTCCCATTGTTGACGTCATGTGCAATCCTTCTACAGCCTTGTTCTCGTTGTTGCCGGGGTAGTGCCGAGAAAAATCCCTCCAATTTTTAATGTTCTACACAAAAAACTCGTACTTAACAATGGAATGATGTCAGTCTCGACAGAAAGGAATTACAGGTTTCTTTAAAAAAAAAAAAACATACCAATAATATGGCCACATCCTAATTAGTGGCTACACCTTGATCACCCTGTTGACACACATTGAAGCATATAAGCCCCATAGCAACACCCTTACCAACAGCCATAGCCGCCAATTCATACACAGCCTACTATTGGCAATAGATGTGTCTCACCCTGCAACCTTCATGGTCTTATACCCTGTAGGCTTTTAACACAAATGGATACCAAAATACAGGATAATATAGGAGCCAGGCTACTCCCCTCGTCACAGAGTATGTTTAGTTGAATCTGAGCAAAGATACTACAAAAACCAAGATAGGACACTCTATTCAGAAACATGCAACGCAAAGTGGGGGCGCCCGCTGGTGTTAGGTAGGTAAAAACCAAAGATACTACAAAACCAAGATAGGACACTCTATTCAGAAACATGAAACGCAAAATTGGGACACCCGCTGTCATTTGGTAGGTAAAAACCAAAGATCGTTTGCGCAATAAGTAGGGCCTTCTAAATGGACAAACTTACGCCAAACGATCCCACCAACTAAAAAAGCTGAAGGCAGATCGAAAATTTGGTGTTCTGCAATAAATTATGCCAATAATCCTTGCAAAATTGACACACGGGGAAAGGCACCATCACGCGGTTGGTAGGTATAAAGGCGTTACATTTGCTACCGTGCAAAACAGCACAAGTGTCCTATCTTGTGTTTCTTGTACCTTTGCCTGTAGGCTTTAACACAAATGGATACCAAAATACAGGATAATATAAGAGCCAGACTATTCCCCTTGTCACAGAGTTTGTTTGGTTGAATTTGAGCGGGGGAAAACACAATGTTGCATCATAATTAATAGACATTTTCCGAACTGAGACAAATTTCGTTCTACACATTTTTACAACCTTCGTTTGGGAAAAATATAAAACCTGCAGTTCTTTTTGTTCAGCAAAATAGTCAGTTAGTTCAGCATTCTGATTTGTTTTATTGATTTATTTTTTTACAGCCTGATTTGGATGGGCGAACCACAAACCTGTTTGTGATAAATGTACACTGACATCGATGACATATTACACACAATGAATAAAAATGTTATAAATATTATAATACCATAATGTTACATAGACAGTAGACTTTACCAGTGTCGCGAGTATTCAAACAATGGGCCTCGTTAAACTGCGCCATTTTTTCCCCTTTACACTCGTGTCAGTGACGTTTGTGGTGTCACCATATTCATAAGTCTCTCTATGCGTTGTGAAGGCTCTGAAAAGAACCAATGGCTTAACAACTCAACGTTTTTATCAGTATGCTCTGATTGTCTTCAGGAGAATGCGATCAGAGCATACTGATCGAAATGTCTCGTTGTTAAACCACCGGTTCTTTCAGACCCGTCACAACGTGGAGATAGATTAATGAACATGGCGTCAGCACAAACCTCACTCGATTGTATCTCCACCATGTGAAGTTTCAAATCCTACTCATGTACATGGTGTTACTGCAAACCTTACTAGATTGTATCTCCACCATGCAAAGTTACAAAACCTACTCATGTACATGGTGTCACCACAAACCTTACTAGATTGTATCTCCACTATGCAAAGTTACAAATCCTACTCATGTACATGGTGTCACCACAAACCTTACTGGATTGTATTCCCACCATGCAAAGTTTCAAATCCTACCCATGTACATGGTGTTACTGCAAACCTTACTAGATTGTATCTCCACTATGCAAAGTTACAAAACCTACTCATGTACATGGTGTTACTGCAAACCTTAGATTGTATCTCCACCATGCAAAATGTCAAGTCTCACTTTTTTTCTTCTCACGTTAAACTAATGTAAATGAGAATGAACGTTCCACCAAAATGTTTGAATACTCGGAATTGACCTTATGCATTGACATCACCACGCTCTCATCTTAGAGGTAAACCAATGATGAAACAGTGGAGAACGCATATCTACGTACGCACGGTCAAGGATGTGCCGATGGGCAACCTTCTTTTGAACTTTTCCCCGAGGGCGCCCTACTCCAATGACGTCATATGCACAAGGTCTACACTTGCTAGGTCTATATGCACCAATTCTAATAATAAATACACTAATGACATTGTGCAAGTCTAAAGATTAAAATGATCTTCTGAAGGTGTGTAGGTGCAGGTTGAACTTTCAAACATGGCCCAACCTCATAGAGCTTCTTAAGCAGCAAATACTACTTTACTAAGCAAAACCAAGCAGGCTACCAGTCACAGATGGTACACAAGCCATGTTATTCTGGCCGGTAACCCCACTCTGGTAAGCGACATCGTTTTGTGCTCAGCCACTTTTTGTGCTTAAGCAACTCTTATGACCTTAGGTCCTGGGCCCAATTTCATAGACCTGCTTAAGCACTAACTATTGCTTACAAAATCTCTGCTAGGCAAAAATAAGCAGGATACCAGTCACAGATTGTACATGTCACATGGTATTTTGGCCGGTAACCTTATTCTGGTAAGCATAATTTTGTTGTGCTTAGCTACTTTTTTGTGCTTGAGCAGCTCTATGAAATTAGCCCATGGTTAAGTTTGATGACGAATGTGCTGTTTGCTAAGTTTGAATTCTATGAAGCCAGGTGTGGGTCACTGGTTAGAATGTGATACAAATGTTTCAAAAGATAGGACAACAAGATCGCATCTTTAATTCTGCGGCAGATTTGATTCTGAGTTGGTAGGTTCTAAAAGGTAACCAGTAGCTGTGACATCCCTTGACCTCATAACATTAATCCAGGCCTGATGCTTCAAGGAGGCAAAGGAGGCAATTGCCTCCGTTGCCCCTGGTCTTTGCCTTGATGCCCTTGAAATGTTCCAAAAGAAATTCACAATTTCCTCATAGGGGTGCCCTTTGTCAAAAAGAAGACGCCTTGGTGCCCTTGCCCTTTCATGAACGAAGCAATAAGGCCTGATTAATCCCATAGACAGTTTCGGCTAGACACCATCTTTAGGGCGACTTGGGTTTGTGGCTTTGAGCTCAGTTTTCTATGCTGCCAGGGTTCACCGACCAATCATGCAAGGAATTTCATCAAACTCCAGTGTGCCGCACGAGGTATTTACACATAATGCATAATTGTGCGTTCAAAAAATAGGGTTGATTTGCCTGTCAAGATTGCCGACTTCACACCGTGGGACGTCAAGTGCTCACTCTCTGCGTGGTTATCATTGCAGATGTCGAGCTAGATCGCATGTACCAGTTACTTTTTAGCCCCTAACGGCAGAGTCTGTATTAGGGCCATCTCACACGAGGCAATTTACAGGCAACCAGTTCCAGGCAATCTCCAAGAAGAAAAGGCATTGACATTTGAATGTTCACGTTATTTTCTTGAGGATTGTCAGACATTGTTAGAAAAATAACCGCTGTGCTCCCAAAGAGTTTCTTTTGCATACAATTCAGTTGGTTGCCTCCAAGTTGCCAGTAGAAATTGCTCTGTGTGACATTGCCCTTACACTCGCAACTGTGTTTATAGGAATGATCTCTTGTTGGGGTCATGGAACAATGCTACCCCTCAAAGTTTTCTTTGTTCAAGTTGTACCCCCACAGGGAAATTCATGAAAAAAAAGCACACCAGAGCAACAATGGAAGGACCCCACAAATTGAATCTGTAAAGTTGTGCGTGCTTATGAATGATGATTTAAATTGTATATTGCAACTTGTCCTTTCAATCCAGGGTGATGGAGAAAAACATCACCCCAAAATGAAATCAAACGCTCAAATTCAATGACAAATTGATCGGCACAAAAAAAACCCAAAAAAAAAACCAAAAAACAAAAACATGTTCTGATGTGAAATTAAGAAATTTATCACCAGAAGATTTCTATTTCAGTTATAGATAGTTCTAAACACAACTTTACTAACACAAACATTGTTCAAAACAAGTTAAAATATTGCAAATTTTAAAAACACACCGAACATAAATAACTGTCAATAAATAACAACCCTGAACCTTTCCTATACGATGACAATTGATTTTTTCTATAATTTTGGTCATGAATATATTAATTCAATTAAAGCACCCATTCTGTATTGAGGCGGCATCAAGTATTAAAGTGATAAGATTTGTGTCGATTCAAAAACACGCAAGCCCAGTTCTGGGTGAACAAAAAAATTATTGTGTCTCCTTATTTGGGGTGTGTTTTGGCGACCCCCGACCAGACACATAATTAAGCTTCAGTCATTGGCCAAGTGTTTCTGGTTCAATCGCGGTGACGGAGCTATTCCGGAACAAACAGTGACGGAGTTGTTGGCTAGGTTAGGCTTGGTTTCAAAAGATGCCAGATTCTACAAACTAACGAAAAAATACAAACAGAATTCTGTGAAAATGAAAAAATTTAAAGCATACCAATCCAATTATGCTGATAAAATTTTCAAGTTCCTTCACTTGCAAAAAAAAAATAATTAAAAATGAAGGCAATATAATTTTGAGAACATTAATTTTCAAGAGATGCACAAACATCAGGAACTCTTTCTGGCTACCAACCCCTTGTCACATTGCTCTCCTATCACAAGCTTTTTCACAACCACGAGGAGACCATCAGTGACAGCCAACGATCTTGTAGATCAGTTGGTAAAAACACCTGCCCAGGATAGACCGATCCATTAAGCCACACCCACTAAACACATTGACCAATCACAGCATTGGCTGCATCATCACTGTACACGTGGGCAGCACAATGTGCATCTCTTCAATGCTACACTGTACACATGTTTACTCTTTCCAATAGCTTTTTTATTGTGTCGGACTTTTGTCGGACTTTCGGTGGCGTACCCAAGGCTGTGATTGGTCAACACGTTTGGGGGCGGGGCTTAATGGATGGGTCTATTACAGACGCTGTAGGCGTGTTCCAATCCTGCTCTCGTCATGTTTAAATCTTTGTTCACCCAAAATTGATACAAGTTTTACAATACGTCCGGAGAACTAGACCACGAATGATGACAACGGACCTCTTGCAATTTCCGCCATCACTGAGGTCTGAAGCCCGGTTCATACACGAAGCGAATTTGACGTCACTCTCCTACATTCGTAGGGAATTGCGCAAAAAGTTCAATACAGTTCAACTTGCGCAAATTGTTCGTTGAGAATTTGCGACGTCAAATTCGCTTCGCATTTTGAATTCACTTGAAGTATGAACAGGGCTTAATAATGGAAATATGTACTGTATGCCCCACTCACAAATCTTGGCCGATGAGGGGGGGGGGGGGTGGTGTCTTCCTCTGACCTCAGTGGGGGCGCTGTTTGAGCTTGTGTCATCATATGCAAGGGGGTCTATTTCAGATGATGTTCCTTTTAAAGATATCACAGTTGGTGGTAAAAGTGAAAGAAATATATTTAGGGAATGGTAAATAGTGATGAAATAGAGTGAAGAGTGGATGGATGGGATGTTACAGGATGGCAAGATTTCTGTCTGTGTCTTAACTGATGACTGGCGCTGAAAGAGTTTAGACTTCCGTTTCCATGGTTATCCAGGTCTTTACAATAAGAACAGCATTTCACCTGAAAATAGAAAACAAGAATGCTTTCAACTCTTATTGTTCTGAATGAAGACACATGTACCCAGACACAACGGGTGCCCATTGCACAAATCTATGTTCTGACACCCCCTTTGTTTCAACACCCCTTAGTTCCGACACCCCATCCAAATGTATGTTCCTAATTTTAATCCTACCCCTCACCCTAACCCTAGCGTGTAGATCAGAGAGAGGTTATTGGAACAAAGGGTTGTTAGAACATGGCGGAGTTGGAACATGGAGCAGTGACCGTCACAATTAACAGATATCATTTTCATTTTTGATGGACGTCTGACTGATAGCCTTTACAACAAAAACTTTGTCTGCAAATTGCTAGCACAGAGTTTACAGTGCTTGTCAGTTTTCTACGTCACTAATATGAAAGACGACCTACACACACATGGTACATGGGGTGACCTACACATGGTACATGGGCTGACCTACACATGGTATATGGGCTGACCTTCACATGGTACATGGGCTGACCTACACATGGTACATGGGCGGATCTACACATGGTACATGGGCTGACCTACACATGGTACATGGGCTGACCTACACATGACACATGGGCTGACCCACACATGGTACATGTGCTGACCTACACGTGGTACATGGGCTGATCTACACGTGGTACATGGGCTGATCTACACGTGGTACATGGTCTGACCTACACATGGTACATGGGCTGATCTACACGTGGTACATGGGCTGACCTACACGTGGTACATGGGCTGACCTACACATGGTACATGGGCTGACCTACACATGGTACATGGGCTGACCTACACATGGTACATGGGCTGACCTACACATGGTACATGGGCTGATCTACACATGGTACATGGGCTGACCTACACATGGTACATGGGCTGACCTACACATGACACATGGGCTGACCCACACATGGTACATGTGCTGACCTACACGTGGTACATGGGCTGATCTACACGTGGTACATGGGCTGATCTACACGTGGTACATGGTCTGACCTACACATGGTACATGGGCTGATCTACACGTGGTACATGGGCTGACCTACACGTGGTACATGGGCTGACCTACACATGGTACATGGGCTGACCTACACATGGTACATGGGCTGACCTACACATGGTAAGTGGGCTGACCTACACTAGGTACATGGGCTGACCTACACGTGGTACATGGGCTGATCTACACATGGTATATGGGCTGACCTACACGTGGTACATGGGCTGACCTAAACATGGTACATGGGCTGACCTACACAGGCTACATGGGCTGACCTACACATGGTACATGGGCTGACCTACACATGGTACATGGGCTGACCTACATGTGGTACATGGGCTGACCTACACATGGTACATGGGCTGACCTACACATGGTACATGGGCTGACCTACACATGGTACATGGGCTGACCTACACATGGTACATGGGCTGACCTACACATGATACATGGGCTGACCTACACATGGTACATGGGCTGACCTACACATGGTACATGGGCTGACCTACACATGGTACATGGGCTGACCTACATGTGGTACATGGGCTGACCTACATATGACACATGGGCTGACACATGGAAATCACATGGCTTGTGTACGGTGCACTTACGTCTCTACAGTGGTTTTGGGGGGAAAGAGCCAGTTGGGCAGGAGAGTGCACCGATAGTAAGAGAGTTTGAAAGGCCCTCATAGCGTGTTGTGGTCAAGCGGTTAAGAACACCGGACTCAAGCTCTGGTGTTTCTGATCAGCAGAGCTGATCAGAGCTGATCAGATCAGTGGGTTCGATTCCCGATCTTGACACTTGTGTCCTTCAGCAAGACACTTAACCAATATTGTGCCATCCTTCGGATGGGATGTAAAGCCGTTGGTCCCGTGTGTTGTGTGATGCATGTAAAAGAACCCAGTACACTTGTCGTAAAGAGAAGGGGTTCACCCCGGTGTTTCTGGCATGGTCTGCCAGCAATATGGGCCTTTCAAGGTGTTGTATTATGGTCGCTTCGTCTCCTAAAATCATTCGTAACAATCTCCACCAGATTTGATTATAAATGCTCACTATTATTATTATTATGTTATTACTATTATTATTATCACACATAGTCAGTGAAACAAACCTTTAAAGTCAGATGATGGTGCAACCTTTCTTTTCCTTGAACGGGTTACCAGTCAAGTATACACCGGTAAGTAAAGCATCGTTGTTTGCATTGTTCTGGCAGTACTGCTGCAAGCTACGACAAATTAAGCAAAGAACAGTCAATCAAAATTCACTTCGAAACAGTTATTTTTTCCATTACGAAGAAGAAAAATATGTTACTTTGTAGGCAATTGAACTAATTCACATCAAGTAGTCACTGCAACTTAAATTATGCTCTAAATTCCCTACTGCTGCCTAAATGTACGCCCCGCCCCCTCCCCCCTCCATCTGATATTCTTCAACTCGGTACACGATAAAAATTAATCTCTCGTTTTGATGAGTGCCATGTTTGGTCGCTTTATGATTTGTACAACTCATTCAGCTTTTGTGTAATCACAGTCGGTTTTGTTCAAGTTCTATTCGACATTTGCCTTGCCCATACTGTTATTTAACCACTATATACTGCCGGAATTCCAAAATGTTTCCATGTTGACCTGCAGGATTAATTTAGGAATTTCAGGAATAAATTAACATTTTTTGTTGTTAAGAATATCGTTGTCACTAATATGAAACCATGACTTAAATCTTAACAAAGTAAAGCAAACAAACATTTTCATAAAAAGATCCAGGATTTCTTTTTCTCTTTTCGAGAAAATGTGGGTTTTGTTCAATATGTGAATCCTCCAGACCTTGTGGCCATCATCGCATGCTGAAATCTCGGGCTTGCCTCTCATGCCGAATACAATGGTGGCAGCCTAACAATGTTAGTAACATTCTTTCTTAATCCTGATTTGTGCAGGATTACACAATATTCCCAAGTAGAAAATAGGTTTTTCTGAGCATTAATTCCAGTACCCTGTTCCTCTTTGTAATAGACCTTATGCGTCTGACGTAAGTTTATTGTAGAAAAACGGCCGGCCGTGCATAACCTGTATATGGGGCAAACAAAGTGCATGCACTGTGCTGCCTACAAAATGAAATGTCCAGGTTGGTTTACAAATTTACATGCAGGCCTGATGCTTCATGGAGGCAATGGAGGCAATTGCCTCCATTGCCCTTGGTCATTGCCTTGGTGCCCTTGAAATGTTCCAAAAGAAATTTACAATTTCCTCATAGAGGTACCCTTTATCAAGAAGAAAATGCCTTGATGCCCTTGCCCTTCTTCAAGAACAAAGCAATCAGGCCTGTACATGTCTGAACGAGGGCATTACTGGACATTTATAAAACAGGTTTATGTTGGGCGCAATCAGTCGTCGATCTGCCCGATTGGTCGATTCTGATGATAGATATCTCGGACTTTACTTCCCTTAAAAAAGAATCCTCCAGACTTGTGAATTGTAAAGAAAAAGTGTTCGACTGGTGGCAGCGGGATCGACCAATAAAGTGTCAGGGAACAGGATTGACCCAGCACATGGGGCAGGGATTTTGTGGTTCAGAAACCCCTCTCGACCCACGACCCCTCAACACTGCACTGCAACGCCAAAGGGGGATGACAATGAATGGTGATGGTCGAGTTGTCTTCCTACTGCTCATTGGAATAATTGTTTTAAAAATACGATTGTCAACCCTTTCTTTGCCACTTTTCACTAAACTTACTCTTCTGCTGCTTGTGAAACCTTCATTCTTTCCACTGCAGCTTCTCGCCTCAGCTGTTCCACCGTTTTCTTCATTGTCATTTCCCCACTCGACATTTCAGCTATTTTTCGTTAATGATTTTTTTCCTTAGAAAGCTGTATCGTCGCTGAAAAAATGGCGAATGACGTTAGCCGTGGTTTCAGTCGGTGAACGTCGTTTACATAATATTTGTACCGCCGTCTCCGCCACACAGATTGCACACGGGCGTTCTTAATCTTACATACAACTCTATGAGTCTCAATCTTATTAGTCTATGTTTCAAAACGCTATTATGCGGTTATTGTGGCACTACCACAGCTCATCGAAAGCGGGCGCTACAAAATATGTTGACGCTCGATACAGGGACGCTACCCATACAAACCAATACTAAATTTAATGAGAATTATTAATATTTAAAAAAAAAAATAAACAATAAATGTTCTCAAAATCTCTCAGCCTCTTGAAATCAAATCAGTTTGCTGACAACTACACTTTTTTTTTACTTTTCTTGTTTAAGCGAGCCGTTGAATAGTTGATTCTCTTCCCCAAAAAGAGAACAGAACACCGTTGAACGACCAAACAGGCCAGGCTCCGGTCCATCTTAGAAAAAGGGCCCAACACTTGTCTGCAAAATAAGGTCATTAATTTTGGGGGCTGGTGTACGCTCCAGCCTGAAAGTCAACTACCCAAGAAGCTCTCAATACAACAACTTTTCAACCATGCATCCATAAAAGCAACGACCTTCTTAAATGTAAAAAATGTGTGTGTTTACATTTTTTTAAAGTTGTTTTATTCATAACACTGGGAGCATGATCCTATAAATACTGTAGTGCACCAATAGAACCATAGACTCGTGTTCCCAGTCTGTGGTCGTGTTTTTTCTACCTCAGAGACAACAGTTCGCAAATACTTTTTACGCGCGTGTTAGCCGTGGAACGAGGTGCATACTGGTCTAATTTGTTACCAAATTTGTAACTATAGACCAGCATGCACCTCATTCTACGGCTAACACACTCGTAAAAAGTATTACTTAACTAGGTCTCAAAAAAAAAAAAAAACAGGGAACTTTATTTATTTATTTATTTATTTATTTATTTTTTTGGACGGAGTACAAGTGACAATGATTGTTTACAAACATTCAGAACAGTCTGATCATGGCATCATGTGGGATTTTAACTCATAAAAATTCATCGGGTATATTTTTCGAGTTTCAAAATGGCCGCCGCTTGTGTGTGTCTTCTTCACAGGTTTGTGTGTGCGCACACAATATAAAGGACCGACCCGCTGTCCAGTCAGTAGAGACGGTCCCAGCGCCTGGACGGCGAGATAGGTGGGGCAGGGCTTATAAAGTGGGTATCGTCTTTCCTCCACAATACCCAGAAACATTCCCTGCAAACCCACCCCCCCCCCCCCCCACCCCACCGCCTCCTTAGTTCAACCACGGAGGAAAAATATAGATCTATGGTACAACCATGGAGGCCATAATACAATCTTTCTGTATGGTACAACAAAGCAAACTGCTCAAGATCACCTCATCCCAAGACTTCATCGGGCGCTATAGATCAAAGACCACGCAACCATCAGATCTCAGACAAACCGCAATCTGAGAATGTTTGTTCGAGAGCACCGCTCAGAGATCGGTGCTTGTTGAAAGAAACGACAAACAACCAAGCGCATTGTTAAAGGGGTTGCGTAGTCATGTTAAAGCAGAATGGAAAAACCAAGTTACTTCTCGCGCGGTCACGGTTTGACAAAGACGGGCACCCTTTGTGATTGGACTGCAAGCGCGCGCGTGTGCAGTATTTATTATGTGTTTGAGACTTTTCCACGCACAGCCACAGGCCTCCTATAATCATGACCACACATCCCCTTTAAGGGAATTGGAAGTGAATAATTAGTCTATTTTATTCAACTTGGCAAAATATACTAAACTATGAACCTTTATAAGCTTACACGTCGTGTTGAATGTGAAACAATATAGTTATTAAAATTTTGTTATATTCAGGATTTTGTAACCATCGGAAACAAATAAAACATACGATCTTTAATCTCAGAGCTACCTACCATTAGTGTTAAAAAATAATAATAATAATCTTAAATCTCAAAAAACAACAATTGATACTATAATAAGTGCTATTGCACCAATTGTCTATAGAAACAAATACTTTCGCTCGTAAATAATACAACGTGCAAGAAAATTTCCCCTAAAAAGTTATAAATACAACGAGAGACTGATCGAAATACGCACACATTTCATTGGAAACTAAAAAAGAAATTAAATTAAAAAATTAAAATAAAATGGAATAATAGATTGTTCTTTAACCTCCAAAAACAATGAAAGCGACTCTGACGGCAAACTATTCTGGTTATGGCCATAATTTTACAACGGGAATGAGAAATTATTGTGTATAAAAAAATGATCTTAGCATTAACACAGGTAGCCTTCAAAACGTTAAATGAATTTTCTTTTCTGAATTAACCAGAGGTAGTCTTCAAAACGTTCAATGAATTTTCTTTTCTGTATTAACCAGATCCAAATGTGTACCACCACGCATTACTATTGTAATAGGCGCTTCAAATGTGCCATCATTAAAAAAAACTGCGGCACGAACAGAGAGCGTGTTGGCGGCATATCAAACGCAGCGTGCTAGTTCATTTGTTGCATTGTCGGATTATCCTCGAAGTGGAAAGCAAAACGGGCTTGTGTTTTGTTACTCGTACTTCTCGCCTACAGTACAATAGTTTGCAGAAGTGTTTTCAATTAGCTTGTGGTTTCAGTTGGCTTTTTAATTGGTTAGGGTTGGATCATTATATTCAAAGGTTGTTTTCACATTTTGGTGCTTATAGGAGAACTAAAGCTTGGAAGCTAGTCACACACATGACATTGGATTACGGGTATACTGGTTTTTGCTGAGTAAAAGATATAGTTAGGCCTTTGTTGACTGAGTTGCGGATGCCACAACCATGCCACAATTTTACAAAAATATGCTCGTTATTCTAATGCTATAACCTATTAGTGTTGTGTATTTTGTTATAAGTACATGCAAACCTATAGTTTGCAAACACTGTGAAAAGCTTTGCGTAAAAATATTAATAAACAGGCCTCTGTGCAGTATTTGCCAAACTATCCATACACAAACATTCCATGGGATGGGAGCATTAACGGTGCAGTCCATACTAAATCGGGAGAAAACAGCCCGTCGGCCTCATTCCATTCTAGAAAGATTTGAGAGCGAAATAAAAGGGGTAGAGTGTAAAAACAATTGTCACCAGGGGTTGTTGGTTAATTGATAAATGATGGCGCTTTCCAATTCGGTGACACAAACTGTTGACTTGAGAATCATAAAACCGCAAAAATGTTTTCACACGTTTTATGGGTGCGGTCCATGTCCGAGTATTATATTCATAGTTTTTGTCGTATTGACGGGAGTTATTTTTGTATGAATATAGAGTGACCAAAGGAACTAGCATGACAAATTGAGTCAATGATTTCAACTGGGGGTAGTGAGACTGAGGATATTTCTTTTTTACAGATCCTCGTGTAGCAATAACATGTTTTCCTTGG
This sequence comes from Marthasterias glacialis, assembly GCA_911728455.2. Taxonomy (NCBI): domain Eukaryota; kingdom Metazoa; phylum Echinodermata; class Asteroidea; order Forcipulatida; family Asteriidae; genus Marthasterias; species Marthasterias glacialis. Next base: position 3,006,848 of record OU452220.1, read on the forward strand.
TGCTCGAGTACGGGCACTCATCAGTTGGAATTGGTTGATTCTAAAAGAATCCGTATGTCTCATGCCTGGATTTTAAACAGTAAGGTTGGGTCAAAATGGTCCTATTTGCTTATAGGTGTAAGGCCATTTTAGAAGATTGATGCTCGGACGTTTTTGATTTACACAAGTGTAGGGGACCGGTGTTTTTATTTGGACGGAGAATAACTCGACGGGCATTGGGACTATGACAAATTGACTATAGAGGATGGAAGTATAGGCCTCAAAGAAAAATGTTCTTTTGATTAAAAAAAAACCTGTGAGACTTCTAAGTATTTTTTAAAAAGTATTTTTGAATATTTAGCGCTTTGCACTATGTGCTATTGGAGTTCAATTAGTGGGGTTCACACTACGGCCTTTATACAACAGTGCTTCCTTATAGCGCAAGGGCGCCACCACCTGTTTTCAAGCATTACCGGTAGTACTTGTCGCTGAGACCAAGCGAAGCATATAGGGCTTCAGGCAGCGGAGGGAAAAAAATAATAAAAATGTTTAGGTCTTGAAAATGTTTTCAGCAAGTCCCCTTATAGACCTTATGCATTGACGTCATCACGCCGCCATCTTAGAGGTAAATCGATGATGTAACAATGGAAACGAAGAGATTTGTACGCGCGGTGCACAGGATTGCCCAATGAACAACCTCATTTTGACCTCTAGACGAGGGCGCCCTACTCAAATGACGTCATGTGCATAAGGTCTATTGTTAGTATTTCTTAAACAGACTGTTTTGTTTTTCTTGTCTGGGCCAGCGAGGTTATAAACATGATTGACCTTTGTACTCTATAATTAGAATATCGGGATATAACAATGATCTCTCCTATCAACACAATGATTAATTATGTAATATAATCTCTAAATTATCGGCTTTAGAGAGATAATGCAATGCGGGAGTACATAGTACACAGAGAAATTAAGTCACAACAATTATTATTAAAGTTATCAATTTCATCGATGAAGGCTAGAAGTATATATATATATAGACTCGAGTCTATTTCGTCAATATTGTTTTTATACCATTGTGGTTGGCCCTTTTTGGGGGTGAGGGGCGCCCGCCTCCGACAGTGTTCATCGACTCAGGGCGTATTTTGATGGCTTGCTCACGATGCTGCCACACCCTAACCCCGACCCTAGCAAACGTCCTCTCTGCCCTCCTCCTTACTGAATCTCCATCTACACAGCAAAAACTGGGGTGTTAACATTTAACATCCCTGGTGTTACTAGAGGACCACACCAAGAATTTTCACCGGCGTTTAACGCCGGTGAAAATTCAAAAGTGTGGGTGTTATTTTAACACTATTGGACAGTGTTATTCTTTAACAAAAGAATTCAAAAGTGTTAAAATGACACAAATTGGTGTAGTCCTCTAGTAGCAGCGAAAAGTGTTATTATTTTTTTGCAGTGTACGGACCCTCCTCTTATATTTTACTAATCTAGGCGGGTAGGTGCATGTGAACTTTTTTTGTCAAAACTATTATGTGGCATAGTCTCCGTATGGGGGTGGTGCTCTGCAAAAAATAATATAACTGTTCGGTGTTACTAGAGGAATACACCAATTTGGTGTCATTTTAACACTTTTGGTGTTATCATTTACACCCATGGGTGTACTTTGAAGAAGTTTTACACGAAAATATCTTAAAATGATTGGGCGGCCTATACCAGGTGTGACTTATAAATATCATGTATTATTTTTACGTTTTTAGAATGTGAAGAATTACTATAAAGTGCTTTTAAATGTATTATTATCATTTTGTTTCCTATTGCGACTAAAAAGCCCAGGAATGGTCGACTTTTGAAAGCCAAGCATGCCAGGCCTGACCGTACACCACATTTGTTTGTTTGTTTGTTTGCTTGTTTTTTAACTTTGAAGGAGTTGTAGACGGAAATATCTCAAAAGGATTGGAAGGCATACTAAGTGAGACATGGTGCCTATTAGTGTATTGTGTTTTTTACATTTTTGTGGAAAATAGAGAATTAGCCTACTATATAAAGCATGGTTTTCTGTATAACTATTGTTATTTTTTCCTATAATTGTGACTGAAAATCCTAGGAATGGTCGACTTGAAAGTCAAACACACCGTGCCACGCCTCCCGTCTGACCGTACACCACGCTTGGCTATTTGTTGGAAGAATAGAGTGAGCCATTTACAAACAGATACATTATCGAAGCTTAAATCTTTTATCTCTGTCGCACATCATTGTTTGGTTAAACTAAATGGTGTAATCCATTTTAAAATTGCGGTTTAAACAATAAGCTTTTATCAAAATGTCAACATTTTAACCTTTATCATGCAAAAGACAGAGTCGTTTAAAATTTATTGATTCCTTTTAATTTGGTTTCTGTGAAAGTGGCGATTCACGGCTCCATTATTTCGCTGCTTGCAAAGAACAAAACCAGTTTTACCCCCTGTGACTTTTCAACATGGATCTACACCAGTGATTATCGAATTTCGTCTTTAAGAACTTAATAAAAGTATAGAAACATCACTGTTCCGGAAGGGAGCACAATAATTAATTAATTCCCGTCCTCTTATTTTGAACAAACACATCATAAAACAAACTTGTGAAAATTTCATCAGAGACCAATTTCATAGAGCCGGTTAATAAGCAGAAAAACTAGCTAAGCACAACAAAATTATGCTTACCAGAATAAGGTTACCAGCCAAAATACCATGTGACATGTACAGTCTGTGACTGGTATCCTGCTTATTTGTGCTTAGCAGATAATTTTGTGCTTAAGCAGCTATATGAAATTGGGCCCAGAGGCCAAACAACGATGTTTCGATACCGCGATTGAAAACGCTGACAAGAAGCAAAACGCGTCGAACGTGTTGCGGAAACAAAATTACTGCGTAGGCTATAATTATTGTAACAAAGGGCAACTTGTGACTTGTGGCCACGCTCAGTGCGAGTTCTTCGTTATTTTTGACGGTTCTTGGCTGTAGGCCTAACGTCTGAAAAGGACAACTTTCAGCCAATAAGAACTTTGACATCTGACCCGGTGAACACTGTCAATATTGACTGACTCTGTGTGAGCAGCCGACATCGCCGCCATTTCAGAGAATGCGCATGCGCTTGATCACTTTAGGCGATGACGCCAGAGGCGATCTTTTTATTAGTAGCGATCAATATTACCAATTTCCAATCGCATAAAAAAGCGTCAAAACAAGTGTAGACGGTAAAAATTACTCAAAAGTGAGTAAATTCCTTAAAACGAAAACCTTTTCAAGATTGTGAGCGAAGTTTGTAATAAAACAAAGTAAAAATCGTTTTTTGTTGAAACTTAAAGTTGGTTTCGATAGATCGATACTTTGGTTTTACATCGATAGGGGGCAGTTTTGCAAGCTCACACACTTACCGCACAGATTAATCTGACGCACACGCTGTTGGCAAGGTACATGTGACATCGACACCGAACGATTAAACCCGAGTAATTATTCAACCATCAAGATATGAAGTGATTTTTTCAGATCATTCCTTGGCCAACCTTAGCCCTAATCACACCGAATCAAGTAGGAACGAATCATGGAAAACTCAATCGGAAAGCCAGCACCCGAGGGAATTGCCGGTGCGCGGAATGAGGCAGCCCTGCTGGCGCTTATGGAGAAGACCGGCTACGACATTGTCCAGGAGAACGGCCAGAGGAAGTACGGCGGGCCGTGCCCTGGCTGGGAGGGACAGCCACCGAGCAGAGGCTGCGAGGTCTTCGTTGGGAAGATACCTCGTGATCTCTTCGAAGACGAGCTCGTGCCGGTCTTCATGAAAATTGGTAAAATCTACGAACTGAGACTGATGATGGATTTTAGTGGTAACAACAGAGGGTATGCATTCGTGATGTTCACGAACAGAGAAGATGGCAAGAAAGCGGTGAAACAGCTCAACAACTACGAAATCCGGAAAGGGCGATATCTTGGCGTCTGCCCAAGCGTCGACAACTGCCGCCTTTTTGTTGGAGGGATTCCCAAGAACAAGAAGCGGAATGAGATTCTCGAAGAAATGTCCAAAGTTACAGAGCAGGTGACCGACGTCATTGTCTACCCGTCGGCGACGGACAAGTCGAAAAACAGAGGCTTTGCTTTCGTCGAATTTGAGAACCACCGAGCGGCAGCCATGGCGAGGCGAAAACTCATCCCCGGTAGAATTCAGCTGTGGGGACATCAGATCATGGTGGACTGGGCTGAACCAGAAAGAGATGTCGACGAGGACATTATGAAGACCGTAAGTTCCAAACTTTTCTGAAACGTGAATAATAAAATGTTTGGTATTGCTTACTGAAAACTTAAGAATGAAACAAAACTATCGTGAAGATCAACAATAATTAATGCGGCCTGACGTGATTTATTTAAATCAAATCCAAACCCTGCCCTTGCCCTCTTTAAAAATGAGTTTAATTTAGCCCAAGTAGGGCCTATTGTCTGTCTCATGGACTTTATTAGAATATTAATGAAATGCCCAATCAAATTAAAAAGAAGTGGTAGATAAGTCTACAAAATATGGAGCTTGATTAAGAACTTTTTCCTTTTTTGTAATTAAAATTTTAATTAGGCCTAGCCTACCACCCAATGCAGAAGTACCAGAAAAATGTCTAGGGACTCTAGGACATTATCGAAATGTGGTCATGGTTGATGGAGAAAGATTAACACTGAGTATGGTACTACTACGTACTACTACTAGCCTACTGCACTGGCTAGATCCAACATTGTGTTTTTCAAATTATGAAACCTGAGAAAACTATTTCACGTTGATGTCACTTCAGACTTCATAACTGCAGAGAGTTGGCAGATAGGGCAGGGGTCATTGGTCCATTTCAGAGGTTGAAATTAACTTCATTTGCTGAGTAAAGTAGCCAGGGGCAGATCCAGGGCCGTGTTGGGGGTGCACGCCCCTCCTATTTTTCCTTCCGAATCCTGGATCCGCCCCTGGTAGCCAACAGTGCCAGTGAAGAGGAAAATGAAAAAATTAGTGGCCTTCTAGAAAAATTGGTGGCCAAATGTTTTTATAAGGTATAAACCACTGTCCCACTTGGCTACTGTTTTTTGTGTATTGGGTGGCCCCGAAGATATATTCATTGGTAATGGACCAGCGGGCCACTGTTAATGTTCAACTACTACATTAATTTTTGTCCTAAAATCAGACAAATGGGTCTTCGGACTGAAAAGAGTCATCAAAATTTGTCAAACTTCGGAACAACAAGCTATTGGAAAACAAACCGTCTTAAAGGGAGCCTGCCAACATTAGGGCTGGATAGCTCCGTTGGTAGAGTGTTGGTATGTTAAACCGGTGGTCGCAGGTTCAAATCCCGCTCCAGTCAATTTTTCTTTGTTCACCCTAAAAAAGACTAAAGGGTTGTCGTTCCCCCTCAAAACTTTCCCGTAGACTTCAAGATTTTCCAATGGAAGTGCTCTTTGCAAAATGACAATGGCCTTTCCCTCTCAAAGATGAAATTCTGGGCATGCTGGCAGCAGAGAGGGGGGTACTCCCCCTGGCTTATGATCCAAAGAGGTACACCCCCTGGGTTATGATCAGCATAGAGTACAATGTATAGCTGGTGCTCCATGGTATGACCAGTGCCAATTTTTGAAATAAAATTTACCAAATAAAATAAGTTGCTGTGTTGCTTTTTAAAACTTGTTTTAGTCTAAATGTTAACAAATTTACATGTATACCTTACATGGTATAAAGATAATGATGAAATATTTCTGCCTGAAGTGTTCTCGTTTTTAAATAATAAATGAAATACGATCCAAAATTAGTTTTAGTCTCAGTGAGATGAAAACTCACTATATGAATGCGTATAAAAATGCTGAATGCATTTTTACCGTTTTCTCGCAAACAAAACAACGAAATGAGCTGACATTTCCACAGGTTGGTTTTATTACATATATCTTGATTTGTGCAAAGAATGAGAGCGTTTACCAACAGTTTATCAATGTTGAGCTGGGGCTTTAAATAAAAATATAAAAAAAAACATTTTTCACTGTTCACATTTTTGTATGGTTGACTTTGTCACTTGCGAGTGAAAAAGAAGTTTGCCTGGCACTTGAACAGTAACCAGTGTGCAGTGAATGATTTCCCTCGGTTAGAAATTTAATGCTACACAAAATGAACCAGTTGCTACTCACAAATCATCTCTAATTGCTAACCCAATCATCCTTCAGTGTGGACAAAACATGTTCACTCTCCATATTTCGCTTTCGTGCATTTCATTGCCGGACAAAACCGTTTCCTGGAACTCACTTTGCCTTGAGTGTAGCAAAATGCTACCCAAAAACTGTATAGGAAGGTATCGGGTGCTTGTCAAAAATCATCATTTGTTATCAAAAATTAAGAGTTCAGGCTCAGGGTGCACAAAATATCTTGAGTCTTAATATTTTGCTAAAGCAAAAAATGCTAGACAAAAAACATTCATTGGAACTATGATATGACACCAGGGTCTGATTTCAAATTAGCAAAGCATGAACAGGTGTGCTTACCAGAAAAAAAGGTTACCTGCCAAATTACCATGTCAATAAGTACCATTTGCGACTGGTTTCCTATTCCATGAAATTCTGGCCTGGACAGTGACCTCGACGGAAACCACAGTCACCCAAGAAGTCTGTAAACAATATTTTTTGTGGGTAAACTCTGACTTTCCAAGGAAGTTACACTGAACTACTTCTTCAACATAGTAAATTTTGTGATGATCCACAAAAGTAAAATGATCAGATTGGTTAGGTAAACAAAACTTTAAAATTGTCCACACTTCCTATGTCAGTCTCAAAAACAAAACAAAGGTGTTTGGGCAGTGGGACCTAAACCCCAAATAAATTGCCAGTTGAGCAAAGAACTTGCATTAAAGGTCGAATACAATACTGACAGGCCTCGATCTTAAGAAAAACAGGGGCAGGCCTTTGCTGGCCAAATCAGAGAAATTGTACAAGGGCATGCCGGCCAAGTTTATAGCTTCGGTGGCCCCCGGTTAAGATCAAGGCCTTTACTAACGTAGCCCATGTATAACTTTTGAACTGTTCATAAAACCACACCCATCCTCTGTCCTTAACTTGATGTCCGAAAAAAGTTGAAAAATTACTTGCAACGCGTTTTGTGCTGGATTCATGGAAAACAATTTTGTTAATTGTACAGTCACAGGTAAACTTTGATCGATAGGTTCTGGTGTATGAACAAGTTTGTTACAATATTGTTAAACAAATTAAATTAAACCTCATTTTAGCAAAACTCATATGAAACTCTTGAAGATGATCGGAGTACACTGTTTGAAAAGTCAAGACCAAACCAACGGCTTTTCTGAGAACCAACACTCCTTCCAAAACAGATACACATACACATAGCTGTACATGAGCCTGCAAGATTTACTAGTAGGCCCTAATAGTTACTCCTTACTACCACCATGGAGGGGCCTAAATATTAAAAAAAACAACTTAAAATTCATACAACATTGCAAAATAAAAGCCCAGGGATGTGATATCAAGGGCAATATTTTTGGCTAGTCAATTTAAACTTTTAACTTTCAATCATGTCTTTTAAACCAGAGTAATCAATTAAATTAAAAGTCATTTGAATAATGAAAACAAAATAAAAATGAATAATGAAAATGTGAATGTAAACGCAGGCATTAAATTAATTTTCAAAGGGACCAAATCATTATTTTTCCTGTGAAAAATTAGCAACCAGTTGAGAGCCATTATAAAATACAATTTGTACAATTTGAAGGGAACCAATGAACAAATCCCAAGTGACACACTTGCAGGCCATATTGCCCCAGTACACTTAATCAATGCCTAGCCTGTCAACCACCTCTTTAAATTGAAAAAGTAGTGAGGGGAAAAAAAGAAGAAAAAGAACGAAATGAAAAAGAAAATTAATACAAATCAAACAGGTGTTTAAACTTTTAACAAAGAAATGGAAAAATATTAGATGTCATGATGTACATGTACACTTTGTAGAATGAGTACCACACTCACACAAACCACAGAAAGGATCTTCCCTAATCCTCTAGCCCTATGCAAACAAAAAAAAGGACTTGTACCAACATTACTAGCCAAACAAAGAACAACCTCTTTAGCTTGTTTTCTCCTTTTCGGTATGACCAGGTACAGTCTTCCTTCAAATTTGTCCAAGGGCCATAAGCCTCTAACCAGGGTCATTTTCCCATCGTAAATCAGACCAGAGACATATTTACAGAGTGAGCCAGGGCTTTCCCCGTGTTTTATTGCACGCTTTTTTATTTTATTTTAGTGTTGGTCGCCATCTTGTTTTGTCTCTCGTGGTCGTGTACATTACAGATTTGTGTCTACGTGTGAGTGCAGTGTACACACAATACTGATGGGCAGCTATGAAAATTTTACAAGTACGCCATGTGGATTTTACAAACAAAATGTGGGGACACTTCTTACTGTACGAGTTCAAATACAGCCCTACCTTTTGATATAGTAAGAACATATTAAGCAAGTAATAATGAGTTACGAGTTAATTTTTGATGCTTGCAGGCCTAATTCTTCATGCAGGCAATGGATGCAATAGTCTCAATGCCCCTGGTCATTGCTTTGGTGCCACTTAAAAGTTAGCCTCTTTGGAGGTGCCCCAGACATAAAAAAAACTGCAGTGTTCTAAAAAAACCCCACAAAATATCAGGTCTGCTTTTGTAACCGCAAATTGTTCAGGTTTCATTAGTATCTTGGCCCCGATTAGATCTTAAGTTTAGGTCTGCAATTCTATTAAAAAAACAGAAGTATTTCACAGGACTGGCTGTTTTAATCAGAATCTTTGCCAGGATCAAGACAAAATGTCTCCGGGTTGTAAAGTAAAAAAAAAAAGGATGTCCAAATGGACATTTATAGCACTTAAAGCCTAATACATTTGCACAGAGGCAATGGACAAGACAATTGCCTCCATAACCTAGGTGCCCCTTAAATTGCCCAATTACAAATTTGAATTTCCCTGACAGGGCTCGAAGTTGGGGTAAAATTCCACAAGATCATAGCGTTCAATTTTTACCAGACCAGAAGTTGTTTTACAAGACCAGAATCTAAATGAGAAAGAACTTTCTACACAGTTTAACATGTTGATTTAGTACTTATCAACATTTTTGTATGCGTGTCGGTATTGATTTGCTTGTTCATAGTAACACTTCCTCCCACCACTCTACATCATAATCAACTTGATTGCTTGGTACATCTTCAAGTATAATATTTTTTAGATATGTTTTTCCTCTGTTAACTCCACCTTAAAAAATAAATAACAAATAAAAATTCAAACATCTTTTAAAGTTGTACACATAACCTTTGAACTCTTCCCATGTCATACTCTTTGTATAGTGCATGGAAATGTTAAAAACTTTATACGGCCCCCTTAGCTGGAAATTATTGTGATATGATATTCAAAAATTCACCTGTGTTAATCAACTCTGACTTGGACAGTTATTGGTGCCCTTGTTATCACAATTTACAGGCTTCACCTATCGGGGCTCAAAATTAACACTGGACCGCAGACCAGAGGCCAGTAATTTTAGTGCTGGGCCAGTAAACTCACGACCTGATAAGCCCGATGGCTTTGTGGTTTTCAATTGAGTAATAATACCTCATTGCGTAATGTCTTTGTAAAAAACATAATGATTGTGAATCTGATCTTTCAATTCTGTTGAGTATCGAAATATACTTACACGTCAGACAAAAAAATGTAGATCTTCTCTTAGCGCTTGTTCAACTCATTTTGATTCAGGTCTTGTAAAATAAATTCTGGTCGAGTAAAAAGTTTGAGCTACAATCCCTACAGGCTTGTGGATTCCCCCTCATCCCTTTAACGCATTGGCATTATACAAAGGTTATGTTACATGCACCTTTAATATAGACTCTCACAAAATAACAATTACACACTTTGAACTCAGTAGGCTCCTACCGTTTTTCAAAATTAACATTTTGACTGAGTGTTTCAATCTTGTGACAAATCAACCAACAGTACGCGTCAATCATTGATTTAGCAAGCCATGTTACAATCCGTCTGATCTGGACACACCCCCTCAAACTGAAGCAACTGATAATGGATTTTTCACGGTGAAAATGCAGCCATCAGTTGTACTCTTCTCTTTTCAAGTTTCTAACCAATGTAACCAAATTAAGGCGTAAAAAGTAATCATTCTGGTCCTTTTTTTTGGTAGTGAGAATCAGTTTTCGTAATTGCCATTCATCACACACTGGGAACATGACCAAACAAAAAATGTATGGTGCATCCAACATCCTCTGGTGGGGAAAAAATGCATGTTCATTCCTGAAAAGTGTAGCACAAAATCATCTACATGCTTTTCCTTATCATTGTTAGGACTTTAGCCTCCCCAGTAATACACTCTGAGTCATTAAGTAACCTAAGTCTGGTTAATTTTAAACTGCAACAGAAGCTGGGGCATTAGTTAAAATGCTTAATATTTCCCACACTGATTACAGAGCCATTCTATATACTACTGAATAGATAGATCATAAGGAACTGAAACTTTGTTCTTGTAATGTACTAGTTAGGGTGAGGTAACTTTTCACTTGAAGCCCCAGCTCAACATTGGTAAACTGACTGTAAATGCTTCCATTCTTTGCACAAATCAAGATATTTGTAATAAAACCAACCTGTGAAAATGTCGTCTCATATCGTTGTTTCATTTGCTAGAAAACAGTAAAAATGCATTTAACATTTTTGTATGCACTCCTATAGGCAGAGTTTTCATCTCACTGAGACGAAAACTAATTTTGGAACTTATTTCATTTATTGTTTAAAAACTGTAACACTTCAGGCAGAAATATTTGAAGGAAAGTTTTCTACCATCATTATCTTTACATTATATACCATGTAAGGTATATGTAAATCTGTGAACATTTATGTTTTTTTTCTTACCAATTTTGAGCTTTGGCTTTAAGGCTTTGATGGTTTGTTTGTTTGTTTGTTTGTTTGTTTGTTTTTTTTTTTTTTTGGGGGGGGGGTCTTTTCTATGGTGTGGGGCCACCCATGCAGGTCTCATAGTAACTTCGTTTTTGTAAAACAAGGCAAATTTTCTTTAGTACATTTAGTAAAGGGCATGTCAGATAGGGAAATTTGAATTTTTATACTGGAACATTTTAAGGGGGACATGAAGGGAATGACCAGGAGCATGGAGGCAAATTAGTTGCCTGCTTAAAACAAAATCCCACACTTGAGAAGATTCTGCTTGATTTCAGCCCCTTGGGTCCCATGGACATCAAATGATGTGTCTTGCAAAGCTCAGCAGAATAGAATGTACTGTACACAAACTCACATTCGCGAGGTGTGGAAGTTCATGTTTTCAAATTTTCATAGGCCCTTCGTGTGTTCATTTCTTTTTGAAATCTGGACACTTTAAAAAGTGCTTAGATTTTTTTCCGGTTGTGAGTTTACTGGCCAGATGCTAAAAACACTGAACCTTATGAACTTCAGCATAAACATAACAAAATGTGTATATTTGACCTGTTTCGGACTATAATTACAAAATGTATAACAAAGTATTTTTTTTATAGAGTTTTGAAAGTTCATTCAAAGTATACTTTATATGCCCATTGGTGTTTTTTTAAATAATACATTTTTGGATTTGGGGAAAAACATTCCTAACTTTTCTCAAAGTAAAATGAATTGCACAAAGCGGAAAGTAAGGTTGCTGGAAATAATAAACACGGTTTGTTATGAATGTGTTTGAAATTACATTCTGGTTCCGTTGCTAATACAATTTAAATGAATGTCTTTTTAAAATTTACATGTTCAGTTCAACCTCAAGGGGTCTTAAAGTGATGGTAATGACCGCAAACATTTTTGGAGGGTTTTTTTAAAACTTTTTATTTTGTTTTTAAATCATGTATCTTGAATGAAATATTTTGCAATATTTTTTTTTTGTAACTCCCTTAGAAATTGTTCAGTTTTACCCAGTCAGTTGTCAATTTGCTTATAGCCATTTTCCAAGTAATAAACCACAAGGGAAACTGACTACATGTATGTAACTATTAGTTCAAATTTGGAGTGAACAAAGACAAATTGTCTGTAGGGTGGGATTTGAACCTGTGACCTCCAGATTAATGTGCTAGTGCTTTACCAACTGAGCTAGCTAAGCCCTTATGTTGGCGGTCTCCCTATTTAGTCATTATCTTTGTTCGTGGGGTTCCAGTCAGAAGCCATACAACCTGAAACTGCGGTAATCACACCCACGTTTATGATACAACCTGGAAAGCGGCAGTACAGCCATTTTCATCACAATTTGCTGGGGAAAACTGTGCAATGAATATCAAGCAATATCTTTTGCAACTTTCTGTATATAATTATATTCATATTGGTCTTTATTTGTTTTACTCTGCTGAACCTGTTAAGTGCTGAAAGAACAATTCTATCAAGTATTTATTTTGAACAACCCCCGGCAGTATGACGTTGTAAAAAACAGTTGCCCCAAAGTGAATTCCTGACTTTAAAAAAACAATTGCCGGCCAGAATTGCATAAAAAAAAAAAAAAAAATTAATATGACTGTGATACCTGCAGTCAAAGTACAATATGGTGCAAACAAAACCAACCCACATTAGCTAAACATACATTTTTAGGACAGTATGATGCCACGTGTACTTTAGACACTGACAGTGTACATGCAACCTCCTCCCCCCCCCCCCCCCCCCCACTGCCTCTCTCCAGCAGACCTTTGGACCCTCCTGGTGTATAATTAACCCTCGTTCCTGAGTATGATAAAACCTTGTCACACAGTGACAAATCTGCGATGAACCCATCCTTCGTTGTTTGTAGTCGTAACATGTTGAGCTTACCAATTCGTTCTCTTATTTTCTAGTTGTGTGTGTATATGTATTTGTGTACACGCCCACTTCTTTTTTTTTTTTTCAGTGAACATGTTATATGGGTGAAAGGGTACCTTTGAAGTGATGCTAATAAGCATTTTATCTCTCAAGATTAATTCTTTCTTTTGGCAAACTTTTCGGGAATTGATTATTTTAGAAGCAGTACTGTTTTACTTTATAGGTTTTTTTTATAGTAATTCTGGGAACATTTTTACCGGGCAGAAAATAGTTAGATTGAACACGTTTTGGTGCACACTAAATGCTAATAATTAGTAGCAAATTTTGACTTTTGACATTTTTTAGTTATTTCAAATATCAAGTAATAAACCACAAGGACAACTTACTGGGGGATTTTATGGGGGACATCACAGCTCTCTCCAAGCCAAACAACGTGGTACTTGTAGGAAGGAGCTGAACTACAGTCCTGTTTGCCTAATTTGGAACTGCCAATTCATGACTGTCTTTGTGAACAAAACTTGAACCAACAAAGTCTATGAAGAAAACTAATAAATACCGCTGAAAGGATAAGAAAGGATTTTCAAAGGGGTCGAAGCAGTTAACTTCACAAAGATCAATTACTTTAAAATAAAGGCGAAGAATTCTCTTGGGTGAAGATCAAAGGGGGAGGACACTTTGTTTTGTTGATTATCAACAACCCCCAAAGCATGATCTGTGCTTTGCTTTTAAACACTGTGAAACCACAAAGCCAACGAAGTCTATAGAAACCACTCAATGTGAATAGATAGCCTACCTGTAATTGACCCAACCATTTGGACATCTTAACACTTAATGTTCAGTGATCCTGGTCAGAGCCCCCTTAATCCCCCTGTCTTTTATTGAAGGTTTGTGGCACCTCTACCACCCCTCTTTGTTTGGCTGGTGGCAGAAGTGTGCCCCACAATGTTCCTGTAAGAGGTGGTAAACCTTTACAGCAGGGGTACTCTTACAATTCAAAAGATTGAAAAAGAAGTTTATTGACTGTTCAAATGGTTGTCACTGGTTTAACAAAATACTGTAATGAATACATGGAGTGTGTTAACCCTAAGGGATCTTTTTATTCGGGAAGGGCTGCTGAGGCTAGTTTCAAACATCACGCTCTTGTCGTGTCAAATTCAAATCATTTGAGTTCTGCAGCAGCGCGACATTGGCGCGGCAGTAGTTTCAAATGTCGTGCTTCTGCCAAATTTTACCAATAGCACGGCAGGGCCTGTCAAGCAATGCTGGAGCCAAGCCTCATGTGGTGGTGTGGTTGAATTAAATCTTTTTAAAATCTAAAGGCCTTTACTCAGTACAATGCTGGTACTTTTTAAAAAACCAAATCGGCTCAAGATAAGTACACTAAATCAAACCATTTTTTTTCAAGTTTGCAGGCTACGTAAATTTTGCTTCGATCATAAATTGGAATTTTTGGCTCAGTTCATCAGCAAGGGGAACCACTGCTTTAGACAAAAAATTGCTGTCATCTGTAAGAAAAATGTTGTCACTTCTTTAAACCAAACCAATCATTTAAACGTAGATTTTCAGGCACTTCAGGCAGGCCCGATACTTCACGGTGGCAATGGAGGCAAATGCCTCTATTGCCCCTGGTCATTGCCTTGGTGCCCTTGAAGTGTTTCAGTACAAATTTACAATTTCCTCGTGGAGGCGCCCTTTATCAAGAAGAAAATGCCTTGGTGCCCTTGCCCTTTCAAGAAGGAGGCAATTAGGCCTGCTTCAGGTGTATAGATGGGAAGCTAACCCACAGATGCCCCCTGAAGATCAAAATGATATTCCTTTCTTTACTTATTGCCACCGGGCTTACCAGCAATGCCTGACCTTGCTGACATTTTATCAGTTAATTCGCCCCATTTATAAATCTTCCCCATCATGAACAATTGATTATGATAATACCTGAGATAGTGCTAGTTAAAAATTAATCTCACACGAAACTATACATACCATATTGTAGATTGTTGCATGGGGTTTTTGGCTCGGAGGACAATAGTGGAGATCATGGCAACTGGCAAGTTTATTAGTGTGTACTTGCAACTTTTGCAAGGTATTTCCCCCCTCTCTGAAATGAGATGTTTGTCATATTGGGCTTCTCAGGATGTGGAATTAACACTGGACCACAGGCCAGAGGCCGGAGATTTTAGTGTCGGGGGCCAGGAGACCCAAGATCCGACAAATCAGGCACTCTTATGTTTTTTAAATTGAAATATATCGATGCCTGACCTATTGCAAAATCTTACAAAATTGTGTTTGAATGTTGACTTTGAGTCTCGTAAATGTCTTTCAATTCTGTGTGTACTAACCCATTGTTTATGAGATCATTCTTCCCTCAGTGTTTGTTCAAAATAAAATCAGTTAATATGTTAAACTGTAAGGATATTTTTCTTCTCATTTTGATTCTGGTCTTGAAAAAAAAAAAAAACTCCTCTGGTCCAGTGAAGTTTTTGAGGTTTAACAAGCCCTGCGGTCTTGTTGATCTTTCCCTCAAATTTGAGCCGTAGTCTTTTGATTTTGGTGCTTCAAATTAAGCAACTTCGGAGGTTTCAAATGTTTTTTTCTGGACATCAAAAGTATTTTAGACTGGCATATTTCAAGGGCTGATACTTCATTTTTGTAAGCATCCATGACGTTATGGACATGTTTCCGCAAAGATTGCTCAGCCTGGGAATTCCCCGGGATGCAAGCATGTAGCACACTTGTTCCCAGCATTTTACCTGAAGGTCTTTAATGTGGATTCAAGACTTGTGGGTGACGAGGTTGGCAAGGTCTTGCATGCACACGTGAATGTGGAATAATGACATCATAATTGTCATTAAAGGTACGGCCCAATCAGCAGCCGGTAACGATTGTCATGCTGCCCAATGTGATTTACATGAAACTTGGTTTACAACCGTCAGAAAAGATCGTGATTTTTTAATTTTTAATTTCAAAAGATATTCATCATTCAGTAATAAAGAGTACAGACAGACGAAATCTCAATATTTCAGTTAGTTTGTGGTTTTAGTTGCCTACAATTCATGGAGCTCGGGTCTATTACATCGTTGACAATGGAAGTAGACAATTCGTTGCGATATTGCCTGGTACTCTTGCTCAAGAACAAGTGCTATCTTGGCCCATATTTCGCAGGTTTCTGTTTTGTTTGTTTGTTAGAACAAAAAGGTTCTTTTGCACAATCTTTCCTTAAAGCCCCAGCTCAAAGTTGGTAAAAAGGAAAACCTAAATGTTCACAGATTTACATATATACCTTACATGGTATAAAGATAATGATGGTAGAAAACTTTCCGGGAAATAAATCTGCCTGAAGTGTTATCGTTTTTAAATAATAAATGAAATAAGATCCAAAATAAGTTTTCGGCTCAGTGAGACGAAAACTCTGCCTGTAGGAATACGTACAAAAATGCGGAATGCATTTTCTGCTGTTTTCATGCAAATGAAACAACAAAATGACCTGGAATTTTCACAGGATTGTTTTATTACATATATCTTGATTTGTGCATAGAGCAAGGACTGCTCTATGACTTGTGCAAAGAATGGAAACATTTGTATTCCTTTTAACAATGTTGAGCTGGGGCTTTAAATGTGCACTTTGTTTTGTTATTTAATATTAATACCTCGGCGTACAAGCCACCCGGCATATAAGCCGCAGGAAACTTTTTGAAGGCCAAAATTCGTATACGCCGAAGTTTACGGTATAATCACTGAGCTTAACGAATGAAACTAATCAATTTTCCCTGTTAACAACAAATCTTGTACATTATCTGAAAAAAGGTTTGTACCTTTAGTTTACCCAGAGAGGAAGCAGGGTGGTCTTAGATTTATTGCTCCATCTTTTGTCTCTCTAAGTTGAACAGTTTAATTACCCATCCAAAATGGCTCACAGGTAGGCCACCCATGGTACTCAGACAAAGCTACTTAACCATAGTGTATGGTTGTTTTAAAACCAAAATTAGGTGCGAGGTACACACTGCCACTTGCTATGAAATAGGCCTGATACTTCACGTAGGCAACGGAGGCAATTGCCTCAATTGCCCCAGGTCATTGCCTTGGTGCCCTTGACATCAAGAAGAAAATGCCTTGGTGCCCTTGCCCTGTCAAGAACGAATCAATCAGGCCTGATGAAACCTGTCATTACTTCAAATATGCAACAATGTGTGCTGCTCACCCCTTCACAAACCATGGAGATAAATATACCCTCACGCACTTAAGCCATTTTAACTACTTCTTATAAACTTGTTTTGGCCAAGCAGAATGAGCTGAAAGTCTAGGTTGTTTGCAATGAACTAAGTTAAACAACTGATTTACTTGTCAACAGAATACAAAACTCAACAAGGCACAACAATGCACAGACGAATAGTGGAATCATGGAGGGAGGGTGGAATCATGGAATCATGGTGGAAGGGTGAAATTGTGGAGGAAGGGTGAAATCATGAATAGTGGAATCATGGAGGGAGGGTGGAGTCATGGAGTCAGGGTGAACTTATGGAGGAAGGGTGAAAATTTAGATAATGGTGGAGTCATGGAGGGAGGGTGGAGTCATGGAATCATGGAGTCAGGGTGGACTCTCATGGAATCATGGAGGAAGGGTGAACTCATGGAGGAAGGGTGAAAAATTAGATGAATGGTGGAATCATGGAGGAAGGGTGGAATCATTGAATAATGGAGTCACTGGTGAAATCGTACAGGCAGGATGGAATCAAAGAGGAAGGGTGGAGTTGTGGAGGAAGGTTGGATCTGTTAAAGACGGGAAAAAAGAACTCCTGAAACAGGGAACAAAATTGGTTCCAGCTGTAAATACTTTACATCCATGTAGTAAACCATTGAAAACATATACTTAAGTGAAGCATATAATGTTTGGGTAGAGGATCCTGTTTCAGACCACCACTGTCTTTCAATCCTCATTGTCTCCAGACCAAACACTGTCTGAACCCATAATGTAATAAAGGACAGAGATGAATGTTATTGTTGAAATGGGGGTTCCAATTACCCTGCATGGAGGGTGTTGATAACTTGTAAGTGCCCAGATGAGTGATTGATTGGTAGTGGGTGTCAGTTGGTCATAGAGTGGGGACAAATGTCTGTGGGATGGAAGGCCTGCCTCTACTCCCATGCTTCAGTAAGAGTTTAGTTGCAATCTGAGGAGTTAATCACATCATTTAATGTCAATGTGGTGGTTATCATTAAGGTATCTTGACAGTTGATCACTTTCAAATCCTACAGATGTTTTCTCAGGAAATTACATTGTCCAGTTGGGTAAAGAAACTGTTAATAATGATACTTATCTTTGAGAGGGCAAGGCTATTTTCATTTTGCAAAGGGCACTTCCATTGGAAAATCCTAAAAGTTTATGGGATTTGAGTAAAGGAACTGTTAATAATGATATTCATCTTTCAGTACGCGTTAATCCTCCAATCAGATCACTCGAACGGGAGTGTGATTAAATAAACTTTATCATACACCCAGTAAAATATTTTATATTGCACTCTGCGTATTGTGAGCATCATGCATCATGCTCCATATTTGGACAGTGCTAAAAACTGTTCTTAAATTTGCATGTTGAACGTGCTGCTTGTTATGTAATAACGCTCAAAATTGTTAAACTTCAAGCGTCGCACTTGAAAATGGTATGAAGTTGGTTGGAAGATTAATTCGTTATTTGTTTGTATCTGTCTGAAACATTTCTGTGCCTCAGAAGAACAGTTAACTAGATTGATGGCGCATTGCAGCTTTATTGAAAATCATCGCCCACGCGCTCATGGAATACAGAAAAATTTAGCGCTTCTGCGTCCCATTTCCCACGAGGCCTATGGCCTTCTTGGGCACAGAAAGTTTTGAAGGGGCACCAAGGCCAAGACCAGGGCAACAGAGGCCTTGGCCTCCGTGGCCAGACCTGATTTTAATAACACCTTGTATGCTTTACAAGGTGATGCAGCGCAATCAGCTGCCAATCATGCCAGAAATACCGGGGCAAACCCCATCTCCTAACATTAGGAGAAAGGGTTTGCCCGGGTGTTTCTGGCATGATTGAGAAGTGTCACTGGATTCTTTACTTTCACTACACAACACACAGGACCTTTTGCTGTATTGTCCGTCTGTCCCATCATCCGAAGGACAAAGCAATAATGATTAAGTGTCAAGATGGAACCAGTCGATTTTTATGACTAATAAGACCACTAGTTGTAACAATCTTGGTCTTTGAGCTTCTAACAACAACATGTAGCTGTTTAAGTATCAAGCAATAAACCACAGGGGAAACTGACTGGGTAAATTTTAAATCAATTTTGGAGTGAACAAAGAAAAATTGACTGGAGCGGGATTTGAACCTGCGACCACAGTGGTCACAGGTTCAAATCCTGCTCCAGTAAATTTTTCTTTGTTCACCCCCAGAGTACACGTAGTTTTTTATTTTCATAAACGTATTCATAAACATGCAGTTTTGTACAATCCCCACAAAATATTTTTTATAATATATCGCACGACCCAAATAAACTTAAATTATTAATCCTTTTGTTCACCCCAAAATTTATTTAAAAATTTACCAGTCAAATTCCTTTGTGGTTTATTGCTTGATGTTTAAAGTGAAATTGTTGGGCTCTTAGTAATCATACAAAACCTCCTTGCAAAATCCTGTGAACTGTGCATATGTTTACTCTCCAAATGGATAATACCTGACTTTGAAGTTTGTTTGCAGTTGTAAGCAGCCTATCAATTTATTATTGGGTATCTTGATGGTCACAGCCCCTGCACCCCTCCCCTCATTTAGTTTCCCCTCTTTATCAGGAATTTGTTGACCCTTGGGATGTAGTCAGCCATTATCCTGGGTGATAGGATAATTGATAAGTGGGGGGTCTAGAGTTATCTGTCCATTCTTATCAGGCAATTAAGGAGAGCTGTTTGCTAGTGGCCATACAGAACCAGACAAACAGTGCACTGATTTGGCTGGGTGGACTTTTCTTTCTCTGCTTAGTGTTACAATGTTGTAATGGTGGTGGAGTCCAGCGTTTTAGTTTAATAAAATAAATACATATGACTTGCTGATTTTTAAGTGAAAAAAAACACACACACACGCACATAAAAATTTCCCCAAAATTGGATAAATTTTAATGGATTATAGCGACCCCAATGGTGGCTCCAGTTAGTAAATTAGGTTGGAATTATATTGATCATGTTAAAATGAACAAGTTTTCTAGGTTCCAAAACGTTTTGACCAAAAATGGGGGAAAAAAGCGTCAAAACACCCTCTGTGACAATTTGTTTGAAAGTTTTGACGTCATCATGTAGAACTATTTAAAATGAACATTTGTGGCAAGTTTCACTATAAAATCGGTCGAAAACTTTGGAAAATACAGAGGGTGGGGGCACTATGGGGAACTTCTTTGAAAAAAAATAAAATAAAACAAAGCATGCAAGATTTCAGCTGATTTCCTTTTGTATTTTTCTTTTAAAGCATACTGTAAGAACTGAACACCACTCGTTAAATTTTTTTGGGGGGGATTGCACAACTTGAGATTTCTCAGGATTTTCTCAAAATCTCCTTGAGCATTCAAATTGTATTGAAAGAAGTGAAGCAATCACCAAAGGCAGAAAGAAATAGTCCACATTGTGTCCAGACCTGTAGCTTTGTATTTCTGGCGATGCACAGAGTCTGTACACCTCCTGAATTGTAACATCTGGGGAGGTTCTGGGTCTAGAATAAGGGGGAACCCAAACCTGCAAGCCACTTTTCAGGAATTTTCACAATTTGCAAAAAATTTATCTCATCCCTGACTCGACTTATAACACGTACACGTGTGTACTCTTGTTCAAGTAAAAATGGCGGTCACCAGGCATGGAAGCTCATTTGTTAGGGGTCTCATGTCAATTTGAAGATTGAGGTTGTAAAACGACAGTACTTTGATTGAACTTTATGACCTTAAAACGTTTTACCTATGCAAACTTATCCTATTTTGGCTTTTATGTGGCGCTCGACTAAAGCATACCTGTGTACAAATGTTGGTTTACAAGGAACTGTTGGACACAATACGTACAAATAAACAGACTTTGTAGTTTAATAGAGGCTATAAAGAAGTGTACATTTTGTGGGCAAGCCAACAATTTGACTTGAAATACCCTGTGTGTTTACCAATGAAATGGATCTCTTTGTGTCTCATTGAGGCATGGAACCGCATGCCCTCAAATATTGGTGTTTTTTTTTTTTTCAAAGCCATAGAAAGCTGAAAAATGCTATGGCAAATTTGGTATTCCTGCTGCTTTCTTGCAAGTTTGGATTTAGTTATATCTGACTGGAGTGGATCCTGGTAAACTACAGTACCAAAAATAAAATGCACCTGTTGCAAAACGGGGGGGGGGGGGGGGGGGGGGGGGGTAGGCATTCTGGAACTTAATTTTGGAAGTGTGACCAAAACGCTGGAATTGAAATCAGGTCCTCGGAATGTTGTCTATTTGATGTTTGGTGAGCTTTTCAAACCATTTGAAAGCTCTAAACTGTGCAATCTGGAGCATTTCAAACGGGTTTATGTTAAGTTTTTGTGAATTTAATCTAAAATCAAAAAAAAAAAAAAAAAAAAAAAAAAAATTGTTATTATTATCAGTTCTTTGTATTGGTGTTAATTCTCCCGTATCGACCTGCAATACATAGTGTCCCGATATACTGGCTTGTGCTTGGGGAGAACCTACCTTAGATAAATATTCCATCAATAAACCAAATAATTGTTTGCAAACGTTGCGGAATGTGATAATGGGGGGGGGGGGTCGAAATTATCATACATGTAGTAGCCTAAAAAAAGTAATGGGAGTCATGCTGACCTTTTTCTTGAAATGCATAAAGGGCATAGCTTTTGGAGACCTGGGCCCAATTTCATAGAGCTGCAGGAAATATTGCTTAAATCGTTTCTGCTAAGCTGAAATGAGCAGGATTCCAGTCACAAATTGTACATGTGACATGGTATTTTGGCTGGTAACCTTATTCTGGTAAGCATAATTTTTATTGTGCTTAGCTACTTTTTGTGCTTAAGCAGCTCTATGAAATTCGGCCCTGTAAATTGTATAAATTGTACCAGTTTTTTTTATTATGTTGTTCGGGTCATTACAGTTTGGTTTAATTAACCCATTTGTGAAATTTGTCTCCTGACTCTATGTTTGTGTAAAGGATAGATCACCCTTAGGCTTTAAGCTTTCTTGAAAGACATAGGGTTTACTAAACAATTGACCATCAATGGAAGAAAGACATTTCTCAGGATTTTTTCCTGATTTCAGGATTTTCTCAAAACCACATTGAGCCTTCCAAATTTCTTGAAAGAAGTAAAGCAGTGACCAAAGGCAGAAAGAAATAGTCCACGTTGTGCCCAAACCTGTAGTTTTGTATTTCTGGCGATGCACAGAGTCTGTAAACCTCCCTGAATTGTAGCATCTGGGAGGTTCCGGGTCTAGAATAAGGGGGAACCCAGCCCTGCAAGCCATTTTCTTCATGTGTTGTGAGTAAAATCCTGCAAGAAGTAACATGGCATGCCTGCAATTTCATCTTTGAGAGGGGAAGGCTATTTTCATTTTGCAAAGGGCATTTCCTTGGGAAAATTTAAGTCTATTGGAAATTTTAAAGGGGCACCAAGGCGAAGACCAGGGCAACGGAGGCCGTGGCCTCTGTATAATTCCTTGCCTGATATGGGCTTCATTGCTGGACCAACAGCATAGTACAGCTTCCAATTTGTCATGTTCGTACAATCAGCTACATGTATAATCAAAATGTTATCTCTCTTTTACTACCATTTCAGGTCAAGATTTTGTACGTGCGTAATTTGATGCTGCACACCACCGAGGAAACGATACAAGCGGCCTTCAACAAGGTGAAGGAGGGCAGTGTTGAGCGTGTCAAGAAGCTGCGAGATTTTGCCTTCGTACATCTGATTTCTCGGGAGGATGCGTACAGTGCCCTCCAAGAAATGGATGGTGAGGGTTCTTTTGATGTTCTGAGTTAGTTTTGGGGTTCACGATATTTTTTGGGGGGTTCACGATATTTGTTTTGGATGGTAAGAGTGGAGAGTGTTTGTATTCACTTTTGTAATGTACCCACAATGTGGACAGGTGTGTACAGGCCTAGTTGCTTCGTTCTTGAAAGGGCAAGGGCACCAAGGCACTTTCTCTCTCGACGAAGGGCACCTCTATGAGGAAAATAGTAAATTTCTATTGGAACATTTCAAGGGCATCAAGGCAGTGACCAGCGGCAGTTGCCTCGGTGAAGTATCAGGCCCGTGTGTGATTTCTCAGGGTTTTCCAGATTTCAGGATTTTCTCAAAATCTCGTGGATCCTTCAAATTTTCTTGAAAAGACGTAAAGCTGTAACCAAGAGTGGAAAGTAATAGTCCACATTGTATCAAAACCGGTAGTTTTGTATTTCTAGTAATGCATAGAGTGTACACCTCCTGAGTTATGATGTTTGGGAGGTTTCGGGTAATTTCGGGGGGGGGGGGATGGAACCCAGGCCAACTATTTATTTTTCAGGAATTTGTACAATTAATTTGTTAAATCTCATCCCTGTTATAAATTTTCATACTAAGCCATAATTTTCAAAATTTGATCTAATTTTCTCACCAAGTCAGCACCAAGGGAGTAAGCTAGATGAGGTTTTCCTTAATTATTCCTGTATTTATTAATTTATCTATTTGTTTATTTATTTGTTGTTTCAATGTACCTCGTATAATCCGGACAACAGACTGTGATAGCGATTCCACAAGATCACAGCAGTGGCGTAACTAATGGGGGGGGGGGGAGGGGGGCACATAAAAAATAAAAGTTTGAATCTCCAAAGATCGCCTGCAGGCGACTTTTGGAAATTTCCGTGGTGTCCGTTTGAATGCTGCCCTCATTACTGCCAGAGATGCGGTTGGGTACCTGCTGTCACCTCGCTAAATGTACATTGGTTTGACGTTCTTGATGAAAATACCCTGACTCTTTTGTGCTGTTTTCTCAATAAATAGACACTGTATTCAACTGAAACTTTCACTGGTGACTTTTGTGATATCTTTCTGGATAATTTGGCCTATAAATGACAAAAACCAATCGATGACTCCTGCCTTTGAAGGTTTTCAGTTTTGTCAACTGTCATTCTTATTGCAAATCTTCAGGTGCCACTATTGACGGCTCAGTTATCGAGGTAGTGTTTGCCAAGCCAGTTGACAAGAACAACCTGATGAGGTTCCCCCGCGGCAGAGGTTACATCCAGCCTGGGGCCTACAGCTATGGAGCGTATGAACAGCCCATGACCGTCCAGCAGCCCCCATACTACCAGCCGTACAACAACACTGGTGCTGTCAACGGGTAAGTATATCTTTCATTTATTATTTTTTTTAAAGAAAAGCCCAGCCTAGGAAATGCAAAAAGGCAGTTTACTAATGGGCCTTGAGGAAAATCAAGTCAAACAACAGGCCTGGAATTTCATCTTTGAGAGAGCAAGGCCGTTTTCATTTTCAAAAGGGCACTTCGATTGGGAAATCTTAAAGTCTATGAGAAACATTTGAAGGGGCAACAAGGCCAAGACCAGGGCAACAGAGGCCATGGCCTCTGTGGCCTCGGTGTAATTCGAGGCCTGAGAGAATTTCACAAGCGCTGCAAGAGCATTGACCATTGTAATGGAGAGTAATTTATTTTTAGTTACCCTGTCTTTAGGGATCATTCATTTCTGTTTAACTATCTCCATACTCCAAGACTTCACTATTCTTGTTGATTTTTTAACTATGGATTTTGAGGGAAAATGTCAAAAAAATAATTATGATTAACCATAAGCTTGCATGTATGTCCTCTATTCCTAGATTTGCGGCAGCCGGTAGAGGAGGTCTTGCTGTGCGGGGAGGTGGCGGTGCCTTCTCTCCAAGAGGGCGTGGCCGTGGAGCAGCTGGCATGCGCGGTGCAGGCGGTATGAGGAACTACGGAGGCCTCCAGGCAGGTGGACGCGGTGGCTACGGGCGGTATAACTACGATGGCCGCAAACCAGCTGAGGTAAGAGTTGCCGCTTGTTCAAATTTTAGCCCTGGAACTCCGGGGGGAGGGGGGGGAGCATGACCTCTGTTGCCCAGGTTTTGGCCTTGGTTCCCCTTCAAATGTTTCCCCTAGACTTTTAAGATTTTTCCAATAAATGTGCCCTTTACAGAAAAAAAATGCAAATGAAATTCTGGACCTGAAACTTTTTACTTAAATGTCTGCCAAAGAATCTTAAAGAATCATCAGAAAACTTCTTCTTGACTTAATAATTATGAGCAGTTAGTTATAATAGTATTCATTTTGAGTACTGTACACTACCATTAAATGAAACATTTAAGTAAACTGGCCTTGTTGAAAGGCAGGGAATACTTTTGGTATTACTCCAAAAATAAATGACCATAAAAACTTGCTTGGTAAGGAGCAACAGAGAGCTGTTGGTAGTATAAAACATTGTGAGAAACTTTGAAGTAATGTAGTTTTTGAGAAAGAGGTAATTTCTCGCTAGAATACTTGAATCTGAGAAAGACTTCAGGCGTGGAGCCTTTTTCACATAATAAAAACATGCAGTTTCAGCATTTTTGGATCCTTCTGCGTGGACATAACAGCACTAGATTTTCGCCGATATCTCAAGAACACGTACATCTTTAGAAACAAATTTTTCATAGGATAGTGAAATGGTATGTCTACAATTATACCGGATTGAAACAAATGTATGGTTCCAAATGCCAAAAGTACACCCTGCTGTTAAACTTAAAAAGGGGTTAGGGGTTTCCTTTCCTTTGCCGTTTCTGCATTTTACCAACAGCTCCAAAATATTTCTGACTTTAAAGCTTGACTACTAACTTAAAATATCTAACCAGCTTGTTTTTTCATTTTCTTTTTTCTCCTTGTTTATACCCTTCTAAACCTTTCTCCAAAACACTTCATAAACATCTACCAACTCACATTTCAAACAACAATCCTTCCTCATTAAAACAAAATATCTTCATTTGTGAACCATTAATATTTTGCATTGCATGACCTGCATGACTTCCCATCTTCACATCCATTACCCTTCCCAACATTTTCCAAACACTTCGTGAAAATTGTCTGCATCCTAAATAATTTTTTTAAAACTTTTTTTCCATTTACAATTTACAATCTTGGACCGTTAACAAATTTTTTTCCCTACATTTTCCATACCCTTCCTTGCCTTTCCCGAACACTTTTAAATACTTCTAAAATGAATTTTTCCGACAAACCTTCAATTTCACTTCAACTTTCGATATTCTTGCTTTTGTGTTTATTGCATATGTACAAATCTTGTCTTTTACCTGCCCAAAACTTCACAACAAATCTTTAAAAACTCCCTCGTTAAATTAAAAAAACATGCCTCATGAAAAAAATAACTTGTCTCCTTTCACACCTGATAATATTGCATTTTCTTTGATATCTCAAATCTTTTCAAAAACACATTTCTGAATTATTCTGATTTTGTTCACTCCACTATCTATATAATGACTGTTGGATCATTCCACTCTATCTGCTTTCATTATCCATATCTTCTTGTACTTACATAAACATAAATGGCACCTAAATAAACTTTGGTACATCCATCCTCTTTTCTTATTTCATCACCAACTCTGTTCCTGTCTATTTCTGCTTCATTTGGCCACCTCCCCTTGATCCCTTCCTCCAAACCAAAAATTGGATTGTATTTTCCTTTTTCTTCTATTCCCCATTTTTGTATTTTCATTGTCAATTTTTTGTCTGTTCTTCCACTCTACCATATTCCATTACTCTTGTGTCTTCTCTCTGGTTCCCTCAAAATCCCCTTTTCTTGCCAAAATATCAACTTGGTAAAATTATTTTTTTCTATCCATGTCCAAATTTCCTCACCCCTTTTCTTGTGCAAACCCCTTCTTTCCACTTATTCGGATCCCCACATCCTTCACCCTAAACCAATTTTCTTTCACGTCACTATACTTTATCCTATTCAATCAATAATCTCTTTATCTCTCTGCCACCATCCTCCGTCTTGTTCCTTTCCGACAATTCCTCCAACCAAAACACTTCCCCCTCCACCAACCCAATGCACCCGCTACATCCATGCCCACCGACACCCCTCCCCATTTGTCCGTTACCCCCTTCTCAACTTCCTCTGTGATCAATCAACCGATACGCCCATCTTCATGCTGTCCCATCCCCCATCCCTTCTCCTCAATTATCCATTGCCCCCTTCTCATCATCCTCTATGATCAATCAATCGATGCACCCCATCTTACTCTCCCATCCCCCATCCTGCTCCCCTCCCCCATCCCGTCTCCCCTCCCCCATCCCGTCTCCCCTGCCCCTTTATCAAATACCCCCTTCTCATCGTCCTCTGCAATCAATCAACCAAATACACCCCCATCTTGCTGTCCCATCTCTCCCCATCCTTTCTCCGCCTCCCTTTATCCATTGCATCTTCACCGGTGTCCCACCCCCCATACCTCGTCATTGTACTAATCAGTCAAGGCTATATGATATAATCCCTGGAATGGAACTGACACCAACCAACCCGGTAACCTTGAAGCCGCAGAAGAGTTTCGGCCAGGTATTTCATCCTCAATTTTTTTATCCTTGTGCGTAGACAGCATTCATCGTAATAATCTTTTTCTTTTCGGTACATTTGAATGTGTATAAAAAGCCTGTACTTTCTGTTCTAGATTTGTTTGGAAAACCCTGAGACAGATTTTCTTTCTACTTAGATTTAGTTGGTGTTGTTTTTTGGGGAGGGGGTGGTGGGGGAGGTGGAGGGGGGGGGGTTTTAAATTACAATCCAAGTACATGTAGCAAGGCACAGCTAGTGGTGTGTACCTCCTAGGCCCATTTCAAACGTCACACTCTTGCCGTGTCAAATTCAAATATTCTGATTTTTTTCTCTCGATTCTACACTGCAGGAGCGCGGCGTTTGAAACCACTTTTGGAATTCGTTGCAGCAGAGGCTTAGCTCGACCATGGCTCGACAGGCCCTGCCGTGGTATTGGCAAAGGTTTAAATTGACACTTGAAACCACTGCTGTGCCGATGCCGCACTGTGCCGAACTCAAATGATTTGAATTTGACACGGCAAAAGCGCGACGTTTGAAACAAGACTATGTATGTATTCTACGTCTTCCTGTGCATGTTGTACTCTTTATACATGTACATCAAAATATAATAGATGTTGATTTTTGATTTTTTGATTTTTTGCATGGGGGATAAAGAACACTAGTTGTAGTTTTTTACGTGGTACCCGCTGCTAACAGGATTCGAACTGCCTCTAGCTGCCGGACAGTCTTGGTAGTCTAATTGGTAAGACATCTGCTCTAGAATGGCCAGGGTCGTGGGTTCGAATCCCACCCAAGGAAAATGCCTGTGAATATTTTTTCACAGGACTCAGGGAAAGTACAGAGTATGCAGTGCGTAACACACATCGGTGTATGGATAAAAAACTACAACCAAAATAGTTGCTCAGTTTTTCAAAGCACAGCAACAAAGTTTTTTTTATTTTAGTTTTTCTTTTTCAGTTTCATGAGATCGTATTTCTCCCCTTCGTTATGCCTATTGATTTTGTAGGGACTGATAAGGAACTTGACTCTGGAAGTTTGCATGGAATGCTTTCACTCATCAAATGCATGCTATAACCATCGGCATGGGACAGTCCACAAAAGCATGATATTACAGTTTCAGATGAAAGAAACTGGACTCCAAGGCAAATTTTTCCTTAGTGAAAGGCACTTCTACGAGGGCAATAAAAAAGTTGCATCGGAATATATTTCAAAGGGCACCTGAGGCGATTATTGCCTCCATGCCCCTGGTCTTTGCCTCTATGCCCCTGGTCATTGCCTTCATGCCCCAGGTCTTTGCCTCCATGCCCCTGGTCTTTGCCTCCATGCCCCAGGTCTTTGCCTCTATGCCCCAGGTCTTTGCCTCCATGCCCCTGGTCTTTGCCTCCATGCCCCTGGTCTTTGCCTCTATGCCCCTGGTCTTTGCCTCCATGCCCCAGGTCTTTGCCTCCATGCCCCTGGTCTTTGCCTCCATGCCCCTGGTCTTTGCCTCCATGCCCCTGGTCTTTGCCTCCATGCCCCAGGTCTTTGCTTCCATGTCCCTGGTCTTTGCCTCCATGCCCCTGGTCTTTGCCTCTATGCCCCAGGTCTTTGCCTCCATGCCCCCGGTCTTTGCCTCCATGCCCCAGGTCTTTGCCTCCATGCCCCTGGTCTTTGCCTCCATGCCCTATTCACAATAGAGAGGTTTCATTTGACGTCATCCGAGACCTTTTTCTATTGCTACGTGTACAAACAGAAGCTGGAAATCATTCAGCAGACGACGCGCCAGCCATTGAGTTTGTACTATGGCTGTACCCAACATGGCTGCAAAATGAACTTTTCCCAGGATCACGCAATCTCTCTATACACTGGGCCCTCTACAATTTACCCAAGAGAGGCCATCTTTCGACTGCTAGTTGACAAACAGTCCTTGTGTGATCTTGGCCGAAGTGGTTCAGATATTTCAGGCCTTGATCTTAAGAAAAACGGGGGGCAGGCCTTTGCTGGCCAAATCAGAGAAATTGTACAAGGGCATGCTGGCTAAGTTGGTAGTGACGGTGCAATTTTTCTGAAGGGCATGCTGGCCAACTCGACAGGGCATGAGGCCAATGGCCTCAGTGGCCTCGGTTAAGATCAAGGCCTGATATTTATTTGATAACGGTGGTGACTATAACGTGATGAGCCGTGGAAGTACCAGAACTCGTTTATTTTGTTAGCAGTAATGTTACCTTTCTCTTCCGCAACAGATTCTTGAGGAGGAGTGCACCAAGCACAACTGGGGCATGCCCACCTACACGCTGCTGTCAAGCAGAGGCCCCAATAACGATCAGCTTTTTGTCTACAAGGTACAGTGATTACAAAAAAAGAAAGGAAAAAAAAAAACCTCAACCATTAGAATACTTCCTCAATACCTCTCTTTACTTATCATACATGTTGTTTTTATTCAGTACTTTATTGGACCATGTTGTTGAAATGAGAATGGTACATGTCCGGGATGCCAGTTTTCTGTTTTTTGCCGGAATCCCGGCTTTTTGTTACTTTTGTCCCAAATAAATCTGGCGCTCCGTCTTTCATGAGCCCAGAAATTTTTTTTTTTTAACAATGCATGCTCAGATACATAGTCTTGGTGTTCAAGATATTCATAAAAAATTGTCAATGCAATCGCGAAACATAGTGCCCCCCACCTGCGTATTTTCCAAAATTGTTGACTGATTTTGGTGAAACTTGCCACAAATGTCCATTTCACCCAGATCTACATGAGGAAGTAAAAATTTTTCAAAAATCCCCACCAGAGGGCGTTTTTGACTGTTTTTGCCCATTTTTGTTCAAAAATCGTGTTTTCCCCCATAAAATCTGTATTTTTTTGCCCAAATGTTTTGAAACTTGGCAAACTTGTTCATTTTAACATGATCAATATAATTCCAACCTAATTTGATAACTGGAGTCACTGTTGGGGGCGCTATAATCCATTCCTTTATCCCATTTTTTCGGAAAAATTTGTTTATTTACAATTTGTTCACTTAAAAATAAAAATGGCCGCCACCCAGGGAGCAATGGTAAGGTGTGGTTGAAAAATCTAAATTATTTTTTGGCCTGATAAGTAAGAAATTGGCATGTTGAAAATAGTCTATTGTTAAAAAACCTGGAGAGTTTGGCGTGAATTTCCTCTTCGGTTTAAACTACAAAGTTGCAAGCTGGAAGCCAGGAAAAGTCGTTAAAACTCCTGAGCTTGGAGAACATTTCATTCATCTGAAATAACCGCTCCAGTCTGTCAATATTTAAAAAAAAAAAGGAAAATTTGGGATGGGTGGGTGGGTCGAATTAATTTTGAAAAGATTGAAATTCTTTTTAAATATTGATTACTCTGAACGGCATGTTGAAAATATTCTCTTGTTACAATAACTTGGAGAGTTTGGCGTGAGTTTCCTCTTTGCTTTAAACTACAAAGTTGCAAGCTGTAAGCCAGGAAAAGCCGTTAAAAACTCCTGAACTGGGAGAACATTTTATTGATAAAAAATATCTGCTTCAATCTGTCAATATTTAAAAAAATGAAATTTGGGATGGGTGGGTGGGTCGAATTAATTTTGAAAAAGATTGAATTTTATTCAAATATTGATGACTCTGAATGGCCCCTTTAATTACGTTTATATTACTGAAAGTACTATTTGCATGTATTACTGGCGTTTGAGTAGAGGTAAGGGGTAGTGCTGCACATTTTTCAGTGAATCCATTGAGACTTTCCCCATTCTATGGTCGTCCGCCCTGCAGGTCCAAATACCAGCCCTCAGCCAGAGTTACCCCGGTGGGATACAGCCCTCCAAGCTTTGCACCAGTGTGGAAGATGCGAAATCCCTGGCCTCCGAGCACGTCCTGACCACTATGGGGCTCCCATTAGATGGTAAGCGGTAATTCTAAAGAGACGCGAGGGTGCGGCATTTCTTCTGCCACGCGACAGGTACTAAAAACAATCCCCCACCGAAAACAAAAACCCAAATTCCTGATGTCAGTTGATCATGGGGACGTAGATGGGGTAGTCTTGCCATTTTCTGCCGGGATATTTTTTTTTTTTTTGGGCTGAAAGCACTTTGCGGTTCATGATCATTTTATGATTGGTGGAGGATCTTGCAGCTGCACTCGAACCAAGGTTAAAAGGCTTGCTCTTACTCAA
This sequence comes from Marthasterias glacialis, assembly GCA_911728455.2. Taxonomy (NCBI): domain Eukaryota; kingdom Metazoa; phylum Echinodermata; class Asteroidea; order Forcipulatida; family Asteriidae; genus Marthasterias; species Marthasterias glacialis. The sequence goes on from OU452220.1 coordinate 3,038,377, forward strand.
CTCGAAGGTGACTGTTATTTAGTGAGTTTTAAGTCAAAAATCCTCATGAATGAGTAGCTGGAGCTCAACTTGCCCGGCGTATGATTTGTTGAGATTTTTCCTGATTTAATTCTTGAGCATTTTCGTAGACCTTATGTTGCTTTGAAATTGGTCTCAAAAAGGCTAGACATGGAACTTGCCATCAAAGGGGAGAGGTACACAACCTTTTTCTGCACAAATCTCTAGTCTTCTGTTTGTTGCAACTTGGAGTGGTAATTGTCTAAAATAAATGGATTGTTATTTTAGGGGTTGGGGGGTGGTGGTTATGGGTAATCTTATCTAGACAAAGAGAAGATTAAAAACCATTTTCAGATTATTTGTTGGAGTAATACAATCACACCTTTGACTTATGCAAATCTTTATAAAGAAATCTTGATTTTCATTGGCCTAACTTATTTAGCAATCACTCTCCTGTTGAAGTTTGAGCTTAGCTTTTGATGACCTTGTGTTTTTTTCCCCCTATCACATACAAACCAAAGCTGCTAAAGTGTAGAGCTGTTTTTTTAGCTTCTCTTTTTTTTCTTTTGTTAGTTTACCACTTGCCAGCACACTTGGCAGCAACTTTTTGCCGGTCGTTTTTATTTTGCTCGTAGTGAATGAGAGGCGAGATGAGAGCCAAGATGCTTTAGGGAGTAGGCTGGCCTCATTTTTTTAGGCATTTTTTTTAGCAGCACTATTTCACGTACTCGGTGACAAGGAACCCAATTAGGCTTTTTGAGGTATGGCGGACACTATAGGAGTGTACTGTTTGGTTTGGGTGTATACAGACAAATTGACCCAAACCCAAATGTCTCAGTAATGTGTCCACCATCTCAAAATGGCTTGTAATGTGTCCACCATTTTGAGATATGGTGGACACGTAGGGCACGAATTGGTTTGGATAAATTTGTATACACCAAAACCAAACAGTGCACTCCTATTTGTATAGTGTCCGCCATACCTGAATAACGCAAATGAGGCATCTAGAAAATACTAAATAAAAACCACCAGTCGTGTGGTTTTTCAGGATTTTCTGAAAATATCCTTGAGCCTTTAAATTTTTTTTGAAAGAAGTAAAGCAATCGCCAAAGGGAGAAAGAAATAGTCCACATTTTGTCTGAACTTTTTTATTTTTATTTTTTTAACTTTTTATTCTGGTGTTGCACAGAGCCTGTAAACTCAGTGTGGTGTGTTATAAAGCACACCTTGTTTAACAACAGGATAAGCAGAGCCGTTCTGCTTTTTTTAAAATTGAATGTGTGATCTATTTATATAGCACCTTGTTTACAAGGTGCTTAGGCGCAATCTGCTGCCAACATTGCTAAAAACACCGGGGCAAACAAACCCCTTCTCTTAAACGATAAGTGCACTGGGTTCTTTTGCGTGCATTACACAACACACTTTCTGTCCCATCAGAAGGACCTCCTGGGAGGTTCGGGGTCTAGAATAAAAAGGGAACCCAGTTCAGCAAGCCATTTTCAGGAAGTTTCACATTCGTCAAATCTCACCCTGAAACACTAAATGATTAGGATACAATAGGTTCATCTGAGAAGACGAACCTGGCTGGAAAAAAAAAAATTGCAAAAATACTTGAAAAGCAGGACAGTATTTGGATTCATCTTATCTCATTAGATAAACTCTAGGCTCGTTGGCCTCGATGATTCGTCCTGGCGGCTTGTGGACAGAAAAACACGACTTGTTTTTTTGGATATTTCACAATCTCTTATCATGGATTACTCATAGTGATAAAAAGCTCACAGTCCATTTATTAACAAGGCTCCAATTTGTGCTGATTATGAGAAAACAAGTTTTTGAAAGGCTAATGGAAGTGGTCGTTTTTCTGAGTCTTCCCTGGCGTGTCATGGCCGAACGGTCTAGTGCTGAGACATTGGAGTGTGGGTTAGATTACCGGTCATGACACTTTCTAACCATAATTGCTTCGCATAAGCCCGGTGTATAAATGTGAACTCAGGTACGGCTGAGATGAGTACGCTCATCAAGTAAGTGGTGCAGTGACACTGTGTAATTACCTCTAATGAGTTGGTCTGGTTCTGAAAAGAACCAAGTTTTTTCTTTCAGAACCAGAACCAACTCATTAGAGATAATTGCATGGTGTTACCGCAAAACTTACTTGATTGTATTCCCACCATGCAAAGTTTCAAATCTTACTGTGGTATGCTCATGTTATAGTGCTCACTCAAGTTTGAGTAGCAACTGATAGCATTTTGCTTTGCTATACAAGGGAAATTGTTCACTGTATATACACGTTGTTTTCAAATTTACAGCTCAAAGCTTAGAAATCACATCATTCATGAACCATACTTGTGAAATAAGAATACATTTGATGATCTTACAAAGGGAAATACCAATAAGACATCATCAGATGCATGCTAGTTTATTTGATGCACATGTAGTGTGTATGGAGTCATGCTTTCATTCTCATGCCCCGCCCCCCCCCCCACTCGCTTCATGTAGAAATGTGGAAATCTCCCCCCTCCCGTCACGCCATCACCATGCAACCAGTTTGATTCTTGCATGGCTTTTTTTTTTTTTTTTTTTTTTCCCTTTCTTCTACTCCCCCCCTCCTCTTCTTGCTTTGCATCCAGGCTTGGACAGCGCTGCACCCACGACCACCATTGTCACCTCATCATCCCCAACAGGCTCCGGGGACTACATGCTGTCCCATCCCCCTCCTCCACATCCACACCAGGGGGTGCCACCCAACCCCCATGGGATGGCCAATGGTGTCGCTGCCATCACCTCGACTAATTACCAACCTACATATGTTAGTGTCCCTATCACTACAACATCACCTGTGATTTTGACGCCAGGTATGCACACCTTCATGTAGAGTCCACGTTGAATAGGCCTTGTTATTGACAGCAAGAGGGCGCCCTTTTGGGGGTAAATTGGGGGTCAAACCATGGAAATAGTATGGTAAACCAGATGCAATTATACTTCTAACAAAGCGGATAATATACAACTTATGAGGGTTTTGTATTGACAGTTTCACCATGTGATCAGTGTTAGAAATTTGCTTGGAAAATTTGTCTTTTTAATGTTTTGAATTATTTGTAAATTGTCAAAATGGAATTAGTATTGCGCCCTCTTGCTGTCAAAAATACGGCCTGTAGACCTTTATCATGCTGCGGCCGTCTTGGTTTTGTCTCCCATTCAAATCAATGTAACCAAACCGAGGCTGGAAGGAAAAATAGTCGGGCTCCTTTTTGTACACTGAATATTATCGGATACAGGAAACATGACCAAGATGGTGGCAGCATGATAAAGGTCTATATATGCTTCATTAATCACACATTTTTAAACTCTTAATTGTAACTACCCCAAAGCCATCAAAATCCAAATGGAAGTTTTACTTGTTTTTGGTGTCATTTGACTTTTCGCCAGGTCTTGGCACAGTCAACCCATTACATCGTTGTGTCACTGCAAAAGCATTGTATCTCCAAAAGCAGAAAAATACCCGATGGTCATATCCATTTAACTTCTCAAGTGTCTTATGTGAACAATGTACGTGCATCTCCCTTGGAAAACCTAAAAACGCTGAGATGTTTTTTGCATCTCTCGTGCGAGACACGTGGGTATTAGATATTTGAGTGGCACGGGTGGCGTGTGTGTAAAGCACTCGCCTCTCACCAATGTGTCCCTGGTTCGAGTCCTGGCTAGAGTCATACAGTATGTGAGTAGAGTTGTGCATTGGTTCTTTCCTGTGCCACAAGGTTTTTTTTCTCCAGGCCATCCGGTTTTCCTCTCACCGGAAAAAACAAACGCTTCCGAACTCAGGCTGTGCTCCGTGGTCATATATGGGTTGATGTGGCTGGCTGCCAAAGGCGCCCTTGAATGCCTGCAGCTCGAACACGTGTAGCTGCGTCCTTCACAATTCAGCTTCTCGGCTGCCAGTAAGGATGATTAGCCTCCCAAATTGTTATTGTTATTTTTACCAAAATGCTTTTGCTTCGACACAACAACACAGCTGGCATGGTTTTGTAAAAAAAAAATTCTTTTCACATTTGTATTGAAAGTGTGTTTTTCTCTTCAAAGCGTGCTACACGCCTGCGTCAGACGTGTTTTTTGTGTGCACCACAAATGGATGGATATGTGTGCCTCAAATGCACTCCACTGTGGCAATTCACATGCGCTTTAAATGTGTTTTTTTTTTCATTCGAGCACATTTTGTTTACATTGAGTCAGTGTCAACAGCACTTGACTTAAATGCTACCATCGCTGTGGTCGTGGGCATTTAATAACTTATCAAAATAACAAAATATCCTGGTTTGGAACGGAAGTGCGCCTGAATTGCTTGAAACCAAAATTTTTACAGAGCTTTAAAAAAAAAAAAAAAAAAAATGTGTGTGATGTTCATATTTGTCATTCTGTCACTATATCAACTTTTTATAGCTTATTACAGGAAACACAATAAAATGTACCACTTCAGGGTTCACCCTTAACACTAGCCCGGCGTACATTGTCTAGTAAAAACTGTTATGGGCTAATAAACACCACTTCTCAACTTGCCCTGTGGGCTACTAAAAACTGTGCAACTTACTTGTTTACAATTGCTCATACTACTTCCTTTTCAGATGTGAATAATACATTTTAGAAATGTGTTAATTTATTTTTGCGTGTGTTAGTGTAACTTCATTTGACCGTTAAACATGTTGTGATCGCTGCCATTAGTATCAGAAAGACACATTTATGACAATACATGTTTAAAATTTGGGCAACAAAAACTTCCTGGGGGCAAGTAAAATGCACAGTGTACGAGCCCCTTGGGCTACTTTACAAAAAGCTTAAGCGCAAGGCCTGCATCTTTTGTCACATTAGCCGTTTGTCTCCAGCGGTTATAACTTTTTTGAAGTACCTGAATCCATCCAAATGTGTTTCAACATACTTCAGTGGACATGAAAGCTATACTGAAAGTAATTCAAGTTGATTAGAATTAGTAATGTTTTAAATACTCTCACATTTTATTCCAAAAATGGACAGGAAAAGACTTTTGCTGTCCATTTTTTATGGCAACTTGAGGGTGATTAGTATTATTATTTTTGCACAAAATTGTTCATAGCCTCACGCTTCGACCCAAGCAGAGTCTCTCTCAAAGGCTAAATGAAATCAAAAGCTTGGTTTGAAAATGGAAGCTTAATTTTGATTCTTAGTTTTTTTTATTGAGAGAATCTACGCAAACTATTTTCAGTTCAAGCCTGCATGGCCATTCATGTGTTGAAACACTTCTTGTGGTTTTCAGCTACTCAATTTTTTTTTTTAACAACCACTGAAAAAAAAACCTGCTAACGTGAAGGATGCAAAGTGGTACCCTTATAGACCTTTATCATGCTGCAACCATCTTGGTCATGTTCCCCGTATCCAATAACATTAATATATGCTAATATTCATTGTACAAAAAGGAACCAGACTTTTTGCCCTTCCAGTCTCGGTTTGGTTACATTGGTTTGAATGGGTGAAAATCAAGATGGCCGCACCATGATAAAGGTGTATTGTGTTTCCTGTTTTATGCATTTTTTTGTGTCATACAGCACCCAACATTTACATGCGGTGATACATTGAGCAAGGGCTGTATTGTTTTTACTTTCTGCAAATTTGTTTATTTGTGTTTGCACTCAACTCTGTTGCAGAATAAAATTCTTGTTAAACTTAGTGCATGTTCACAGCATCATAGCTTAGTTTTGATTGTTCTCATTTCCTTATTATTCGTTATCATCATTTTTTTAAACATTCATTTGTCCTCAAAATGTTGATATAGCTTTAAATTTCGATTGGTAGTTTTAATAACTACATAATACACATTGAATTGTAGAGAAATATTTTGAACTTGTGGAAATTACATGTTTTCTTTGTGTTCTTTTTTTTTCTCTAAAAGAGGTTTTTTTTTTTAACTGATAAAATATTTAAAAGGCCATTTTTGACATGTTATGGTTGTAATTTTTAAGGAAAACAATGATTTATTTTCAACTTTAGTGTGTTTATGACCAGTGCTAATAATTTCTTTTTCAAAATCTTGTCTCGTTCCTCTGCCACTTTCCTCTGTGTTCCTCGTGCTCAGGAGGTGACGCCCCAGACAGCCCCCACTACACCTACGGAGGCTATCATGGTCAGGGATATGCCCCAACCTCACCAGAGGTCTACCAAGCACCCTACTGAGAGGACAGCACCAACCCCACGATTGATAAATTGGATTTATTGATCGGTCATTGGATGTATTGATCGGTCATTGGATGTATTGGTCGGTCATCGGATGTATTGATCACTTATTAAATTAGTCCCAGCAATGACTATTCCTTTAGAGATTGACATTGAAACGTTGACAACCTGTGATTTTTATTGGATTTATTGATCAACTATCCTATGCATTGATCATTTTTTGGTTGTATTTATTGATCGATAAACGTTGATTACTCTGTATTGATAAATTAACACCCCATGATTGATTATTAGGTTTATATTGTACATTGAATACAATGTATTGATTGCTTATTCTGTGAAAAGATCCATGCACAGATCCCCCAATATTTGAATCCTAGAATTGATCCATCAGTTTATAGATTCACTTGGTATTGATGCATTTGATTGATCCTCACATTAAACGTAAAACAAAAGACCATAATCTCTTACGAAAATCAATGCCGATCCATATCTATTAACTGACTAACATTTTATTCCAAGCATGAATCGATACTGTAGCTGCATCACAAGTCTGATCGATCAAGATATTAAAAAAAAAAAAGATCGGTGAATCAGGAATCAATAAATCCAATTTATCATTAATCAATCTCCATGTCGTATCAGTTTAGAAAACAAATCAATTAAAAGGTATAAGTGGACATGAAAACAAAATTCCCTGATATCAAAACTGCATGGTGATCCCAGATTGTTTTTACAAAAGAAGAACAAAACTACTTGTGCTCTTTTCCCATAAATGTTGCCAGAAGATTTCAGGAACGATCTGGCAGTAAGCCCAGATAAGATCCAATCGTTAAAGGAAAAACACTTGTATTCCATTAGTTATGCCAATTCTGAGATCAGTCATATGAAATCAATAGGGAAAGATTGTTAAGGTGTGGATTTTTCATTTTGTAAAACGTAGATAAACAAATCGTTCACCAATCACCTGACCACCATTTCTTTACTCATCACAAGCACCTCTAGATCATTCCATTCGTAGTTTCTTTCCATCGTCCCTATTTATGGTTTCCGTTTTGGAAGTATACAGCTAGAGATTACACCAAAGATTTAAAGATTCAAAGCTTAAACTAAGTGAGCTAGTTTTACCAGGTGCAAAGTTTGCATCGCTGCTGGTTAACTAAGCGTGTGCTACTTTAGTGCAAGTTAAAAGTTTAACTTTCTGAGTTGTGGTTTTGTTTTGATATATATATTGTTGATTACTGAGTTGAGATTTTCATCTTGTATATTTTGGCTATTTGGTTGTTCTATCTGTAAAGAGGTATTCATCTTAGTTGATTGTTATGATAGTTGGATTATGTTACCAGGATTATGTTACTAGTTATGTTTAGTGGATAAAGATGATGCGTATACAGAATGTGGTGAACTTTTAACATGAGGTTATCTCAGATAATGTTAACAAGTTTGTGAAGTTGGTTAAACTAGTTTACGTTAGCAAGTTATCTTTAGTTGATTACTCTTTTCCGTTTGAATTAGGAACGATGCTCAGTCCTAAATAGTATCAATCCAGTTTTATTCAACTTTAAGTCTTGCTTGTTGATTTAAATACATTGCTGGTTTCCAGACAGTTTATATTAAGTTCAGTTCTGAAAATCTTTAAACAGTTTTTGGTTAATAGTATTGCCTTTCGGCAGAGACTGATTGAACAGTTGTAAAACTCGATGAAAATGCTGGAAACTGGCATAGTATTCCTTTTTTGTTTTCCTTTGAAGTTTAGAAATCATCTTATTTCCATTCATTCTTGAGCATTCATTAGTTATTCATCAGACTTTCATACTCATGTTAATTTCACCGAGTAAAGTAAAGCATGCATATTATAAAGTCATGCCATTATTATTATTTTTTTTTGTTCTTTACAACTCATTTATTACTACCCAATAAGTTCTTTTATTTTTAATAGGTAAAGGTTAGTTATGACTCGATTGTACTCAGTTCACTGATATTTGGTGAGTTAATTAGGATATGAGTAGTTAGAGTAGGTTAGACATGTTTAAACTAGTTTAATTTAACTAGTGAGTTTTATCTAGTTTAACTTCACGAGTGAATTTTTACTAGTTTTACCCAACCAGTAATATTTAGTTGTAACTAGTTCTCGATACTAGTTAATCTATGAATTTTAAATTGAGTTTTAAATCGGATTTTAAAGAAGTGTTTTAAGATGTTATTGCATTGTGAAGAGAAGTAGTGATTGTAAAGGAATCCTGACACAATCGAAGATCCGCGCCAGGTTGGTGAAATCAGAGTTGAGAAAGAAAACAAATTTAGGGAAAGGAAGTTTACAAAACGAGGGAAAAAAAAAAAAACCCAAAGCAACTAGATGAATCATTTAGTTATGGTAGTCCTTCTAAAAAGAAAAGTAACAAGTGAATTCTAAAAAGAAAAGTAACAAGTGAATTCCGAGATAATTACTTAGTTTAACTATGGACAGGTTGTTTATAAATTGGAATGGTTACAGAGCAAAAGGGGAACACTTTTGCAAACAAATATTACAAGGCAACCGTTGTTAACTTATACTCCCACAAGAGAAGTAATCTAGCCGGAGAAAAATTATGTCCCCCAAAAAGCTGATAAGATAACATCATAATGCAAAAATGGAAGTAGCTTTAAAAAAAAAAAAAGAAAAAAAAAGGAAAAAAGAGCAGATCAGCTCTCAATAAAAACTCGATACTTTTGAGGCACGATACATGTACTTTCCGATTTTATTCTGGAAAGTAATGCATAAAATAATGATTGTGAATCTGGTATCAGTGCCTCGCAAGTGTCTTCCTATTGGATAAAAGCATTTCATGCCATAAATATTCATTGATCAATAATTGCAAAATTCTGAACCAAAGACATTTAAGGATCAGCAAATCCAGCAGTTCAGATGAACTCATTCAACTCAAGAAATATTCACCGATTTCAAACAAGTTCACCAAAATATTTTTATAAGTGACTCTCTGCGGAAGATCAAGCGTCAGATACAGAGTTACACCCATGTGTCAGCTGAAACATATCTTATTTAACTGTTTACTGAATACAAAAAACAAAGCACAAACAAACAAACAAACAATCAAACAAAAATCTCAGTTGGATTTGCCGATGCTTAAACCTGCCTACTCTTGTCATTTTAACAAGTGTGCTATACCATTATGCAAAGTCTGTTTTTTTTATCATTAGTTTTTAAGAGTAACTAGAAGAGTTTACAATAGTCTTGGCAGGTTTCCTTACTTCCCTCCCCCCCCCCCAAAAACAAACAAACCCAAAACTGATACAGAAGTATTCTTTACTTACCTACTGTTTTTTTCTTTTAGCACTTTGTTGTCTTCGTAGCTGGGAAGAGCCAGTGATTTTCCAGGCTTGATACTTTGTACTTTCTGATTTCTTTTAGAGAGAGTCACTTCTATCAGGCAACTCTAAATTTCTACGGAACATTTCAAGGGGCGCATGATCAGGGGGCATCAAGGCAATTCGCAGTATTTTTGACCACGTGAGGGCATGTGTGAACTGATTTCACACGATGCAAAACAAGTTAAACATACTGTGTTTTTTTTCCATTATTGTTGTCACTTTTTATTTGGCACAAGAAAACAAAGGGGAGTCAAAATAAGATAAAACCGTAATTGTGATGCCAGGAAATTTGCCGTTGAAAGCGCCCTCATGTGGTCAAAAATATGATCAGTTGCCTCCGTTGCCTCCATAAGCCGTTTTGAGATATGGTGGACACATTACTAGGACACTATTTTGGTTTGGGTAAATTTGTCTGTATACACCCAAACCAACCAGTGCACTTCTATTGTGTCCGCCATATTTCTGAAAGGTATGAGCTCCATTTTCTCCTTGCCCCCGTCAAACAATATTGGTTAAATGGCTTTTTGGGGTGAAAACGGAGCATGCAAATATTTTAGAGTTTCATAGGAAAGGCTTGCTCATGTATGTTTCCATGATCAACCAGTCCTTTTTACGAGTCAGCCAGCATGAAAACAAAAAGGGAAAATTTGACGGAAACTTTCTCCAACGGAGAACTGAAATGTTACATGTTTAGCTAGCTCTGTACATGTAGGCCTTCATTTTGCACCCTAAATTGAGTACAGATTTTATGATTTTTTGGGCGTTGGTTCAAAACTCCTTTTTTCCCCAAATTGAGCGCAATATTTTTTAGGTACTTTTGTATTTCTGGAAAATCATTGGTCCTCTTTTACTGAAAGCTATTTTCAAATCTCCATCCTCCCTCAATAACATGTTAGTATCTTAATTACTCACAAAATCTCAAACAGTTCACTGGTTTTAAAAAGTCAGTTTTTAACCACATTTTACTCCCTCTGGTTTTCTTTTTTTACACAGTGGAAAAAAAGCCCTTATCTTTTGTACAAAAAAAAAAATCCAACTCGTATTTTTAAAGGAAAGTTACAGTACTGTTATTGCCAAACTTATTGTGTATTTACTAGCCATGTAACTGCCAAAAAAAGAGAGGAAAGTTTAGAAAAAAAATATATATATGTGCAGAGTTCGCTATATATGTATAAATATTATTTTTTAGTTGTGTTTATTATTATTTTCCCCCTGACTTTTAGCAGAGGCTTGTTAGATTCTAGAGGGGGAGTTGCAAGTTCCAGCAGTGTGAGAGAGTTCAATATCTGTAATTTTTTATAAGCTCAGTGGGAACATAATGTCTTGGTATGAGAAGGTATGTGATGTCAGAAGCTTTGCATGGTGTGGATAATAGGACGGAAAATATCACTAGCAAACTTGCGATCACAACCATGTGTGAATCGCTTTTGGGAGGAGTGGTGGCTCTGAAAAGAGCCGGTGTGGTCGTGACATTTCGAACATTACACTCTGCTCGTCTCCTGAAGCTGCTCATCTCCTCAAGATGCTCATCTTGTGAAGACGGGCAGAGTGTACTGTTCGAAACGTTGAGACCACACCGGCTCTTTTCAGAGCCACCACTCCCCCCAAAAAGAGATTTACACATGGTCGTACCCGCAAGTTTACTAGGAATAGTTACTTCCCATGTGAAGGTGAGGTTCAAGGTTGTAGAATCGGGACAAAAAACATACAACATGTTTATCTAAATAGTTTATTCTTGTCAAGTTATCAGAACTAACTGTCCAGAACAATATCTCCATCTGAAATACCATGTGGAAGAAAATTGTTCCTCGATTTTGCATTTTGATTTAGGTAAAATTAAACAAGCTAAAAGCAGTCACATTTATGATGAACTGGAATATCTCACTGTCTCTCTCACTGTTTTCTTGAAGGTAACACTTCATTTAACCAAATTTTCCCGGTTGTTGACTGAAAAACAAATTGACTCGAAAGTAATATCTGCCACAAAGCTCATAACTTTATAACTATCAAGTTGCCCTACTCAGCATCACACTGTAGGTTGGAGAGAAATGAAGTTCGGTTTGGGATGGACAATTTTAAGTATTTTGACTTTTAAAAGACTGCTCTTTTTGTGCTTGTTTTTATTTACTCTTGATTGTGAAGTGGGTCATCACTCTTACCTGCATGTTGGCATAGTCAGAGTCTGTTTTGAAAGTTTTGGTATTGGCTTAGCCTGGGATACATGGTTGATCCATGTATGTGGTGCAGCTAAGTCTCAATGTGGTGCTTCCCCAAGCTAGCACCCAGTGTGGTACTGGTGATATATTTACTGTAGGAAAGTTGCCTCTTGTTTGAGGTTTATATTATGCACTATTTTAAAACACTTCTATTTCGCTATTTACTGTTCTGTGAGTTGGTTTGAATACCATGTTTTGATTTTTTTTTCTTTCTTCTAGCTTTGAATGTATTTTAACTCGATAAAAATATTGCACATTCCATTTGAAGCGACATGAATTTACATACATTGAATATTCATGAATTGTATCATTTTGGTCGCGTTCTTGACCAATCAAATCATTCCGAATTTCATGACATCATGAATTGACCATCATCACACATGTCTGTGAATTGACGTTATACGGTATTGAATACTGTATCTCAATGCATATCATAAATATGCATGATATTTAAAACTATTTTCATATTTGCATAGAATATTCATAAGTACATGTATGTTAAGTCTGAAGGTTATGTATAGGGATAGGTAATTATTTCACTGTGATGAAGTTTGCGCATATTTATGTTTACAATCATGTGAAGGTGCTCACTGCGTCTTGCTGTAAAGGAAAAAAAAAATATCCTCGCTTTTAGAGTATTTAAGGAAAACCATAAAAATCACCGTCGTTCTGTTTGTACAAACTCCACCACGCCAGGGTCCAATTTCATAGAGCTGCTTAAGCACAAAAAGTAGCTTAGCACAAGCAAAATAATGCTTACCAGAATAAGGTTACCAGCCAAAATAGCATTTTACATGTACCATACTATGACTGGTGTCCTGCTCATTTTTGCTTAGCAGAAAATTTGTAAGCAACATTTTCTGCTTAAGCAGGTCTATGAAATTGGACCCAGTACAGAGGACATGATTAGCTTTAAAACGTAGCTATGTATTTGTGATCAACGCAGCAAATCTCTCTTTACAGCATGGGACAGTGGATGGGATTGGCCAGTTTCTTGTCAGCAGTGATGCAACAACTAATGCCATTGGTCAGACTGGGTAAAAGTAGACTGCCAGCTAACTGCATACCAATGGTATCTTGGAAGCTTGGTTACCAGCTGGACAGTCGACCTTTCCCATGAAATATGTAAATTGCACATTGCGCGTGCGCACTAGCACTACTGGTGGGCAAAATGAGGGAATCGCGCCTTTTTATGTTGGGCTGATGGTGGCGTGATGCACACGTGTTTGTGCGTCTGCCTAGAGCGCAACACTATGGCATTTGCCAGCCAATAGTGTCTATACGCATGTGTGAATGTAATTAGCATATTTCATGGGAAAGGCTAATTGGCCAGTATTCAAAGGGTTAACTTTAGTGTACCAATCAGAGGCCATCTTCCATCTGTTGTCAAGACGGATTTGCGAAAAAAGTGTACAGATCTTTGTAAAGGTTTTAATTGCAACAAATGTTGACAGCTTGAAAGAAAATGAAGTTGAAGAGTACCGTTTAACCAGTTCAGAGTAAAGTTAAGAGCTTCTTGTTAAAACGTAGTTACTAATTCTTTCGAAGGTAGTGTAGGTTTTTTTCCTGTTTTCTCTTTAAAAATGTAGGGGAGAGTTTTAGACATGTATTATACACATTTTATTGTTCAAAGTTTATGCCTTTTGATGTTGTTCATTGCAGCAAGTTGTGCTCATAATTTACATACTTTGATTTGAAGCAGTGAGTCTGATCTTATAAAGATGTTAAGCACACAAAGATAATGCTTAGAAGATACGGGGTGCCAGTCAAAATGCTAGGGTTATCTCCATGTTTTTTTTTTGATAAGGTTCATCAAAATTCTGTGCTTACTTGTAAGTATGTGTTTAGCAGTTTTCATGAGACCGGGCTTATGAAGGGACTAACACTTATGCCGGAGTTAATTGTCATCTCCTATGGCTCTAGATTGGAGACCAGTCAAAGCTATTTTATATCTCCATTGGGTGAATGAGTTCCCATTCGGGAATATAATATACCCCCATTTGGGTAGATTTTCTGACACTGCCCAATTGAGTCTTAAGAATACAGTCACTTTATAGTCACTCAAATTTTGCCCAATTTGGAATATTATCCCAACTGGGTAATTTGGGGCTACAAAAACCACTTTTGCATACGTACCCTCTTGCCCGCCAAAAACGACATTAATGATTTTGTTATCTAAAACTACAACAAAAACATGCCCCAAACATTTTCGATGGAAGTATTTTAAAACTACCTTGCATTTGTGTTTGTGCTAGTAAACATTTCAAAGCATTTTAGCTATTTTATAAAAAATAAATATATTTAGTCTAAAGTTTAAAAAGAAAAGTTTTTTTTAGTTTAAAAAGTATTCACTTGTGCCCCCCAGGAAGGTACACAAGTTTGAAGGAATCCAACTGCTGTTTTGTTTGCGATTTAACCTGACATGGAACAGCAGTTGGATTCCAACTAAAGCTCCGCCTACTCAGGTGTTTTCTATTTTTATATTGCCTCTTGGTTGACCAATCGCATTGCACGGTTTAGTGTCCAAATGCATTCAGACAGTGTCCAAGATATCTGTCGGAGATGGTGATTTGTCAGTTTAGGATGATGTAATATTTGAGCATCCTTAGGTGCGTGGAAATTTATCAGTCGCCTTAAAAAATGAGCAAATTAACTTAGACGGCGACTTGCAGAATGTAGAAAATACCTGATGGTGACGACAAAAATTTAATATTTCAGAGTGTTTTATTTCATTTGGTAAAGTATATCTTGTGTCAACTTGTTTTGGCTGAAAAGTGCCTTTTGGTGCACCACATTTTAGTGGTGTGAAGAACTTGTACTATTGCTGTGATTTTAAGAGTAAAAAGGACAGACAAAATTATCCTTTGGTGATTCATGGACCAGTAAACACGGCAATGAGATTGTCTTGAGTGAATGCCAAAAGTGCAAAGCCAATGTCAGTTGATTTAAACTTTTTGAGTTTCGCCCAATAGTCATTTGTTTCAAACGGAAACATTTCCATCTCAAATCCATCAAACTCGAGTTTGAATTCAACGAGTGAGTTGCAGACGCCATGTTGTGTGTTTACTGGTCTGTGTCAAAGGAAAGGAAAATTTGACGTTAAAACAAAAATATAATTGCGGAAGTTTACTTTATAGTTACTAAACAGAACTTGTACCACAAATTGAAAAAACAAAAACAAAACTAAAACAAACCCATTACTGATACAACCGATGTGTATGTTAGTGCAAATAGTGACAACTTCCAGGGGACCTGTGAAAATCAGTATTTGTCACAAGGCATTTTCATTGATTGATAGACTCTTTCTGCTTTATAGCAAGTTCTCTGCCCTAAGCCAGGTAGCTTGTTTGATTTATAAGATGAAGACTTGAAGCTGTTTGTGAATGTAAGCAAGGTTTGCCGGTACACTAAGGGAAAACTCTTTTGAGAAATGATGGCTCCCAAAAGATGTTGTTTTGAGAAATGATGACCTTTTATGAGCACACTTGTCGAAAGGTCGAGTAAACCAGCTCTTTTCAGGGCCATCGTTACTCAAAGGAGATTTTCACGTGGTGTCAATGACATGATTGACTAGATCAATGAATCGCCACCAGGGTAGTTTCTATATTGCTACCAAAGAACACAAGTTTACTTGGCACTGAGATCTTGCTCAGATGACAGCAGGCTTACTTAGCCCCACTTTAAATGCCATGTGATTATATTATTGGTTGTGCCTGAACCCACTGATTTTTTTGCAAAGGCTACCATCACCCAACAAATCAAGCAAGTACGCACCCACACCCCTATTCTTTGACCTCAAGTGAGGGCGCCGTACGAGCTTGTGACATCATATGCAAGGTTCTGATCAATGATCTCAATAAAAGCAGCTTCACCAAATCGCCCCCCCCTGGTTTTAATTTACAAAACGGACATTTCAGAAAAGAAACATACCTCACAAAAAAATCACAAGATTTAACCTGAAAAATAGGCACTTGGTGGTAATAAACCAGCAGACACAAATGCTTGAAAAACCCTGTTATTGATAAGAGCGTTGAGGAGTTTAAAACAAGTTGTTAAGTTGAATTTTACGGGAAACCAGCCTTGTAATCTTGGGGTTTCCCTGTTTGTAGTGGTTCACGTTATTATTGTTTATCATTTTATCATCATCATTCCATCATTAAATAAAAAAATCATCTAAGAATTAAAATTGACGAGTTGGTCATTTTATGTTTTTCTTTCTTGACGAGTTTCAGTCTGGAAACTAACTCTTATTTTACATTATTTTTTTGAAAATAATCAATAAGTAGTTCAATTTTCAAGCTTACCACTTATGAAGTTTATACCAATACTTTCCCCCTGATATATAATTCCACCTGATATACCGAAACTCAAGGAGATAGCATGTAAAGATGCTAAATCATCAATTTCAATTCTGTTTTTCCCTCTGTACATTACGACCATGTCGTCAGCGTATAAAATGATTTTGGCAAGTCATTAATGTACATTCATAAATACCCGAGTCAGTTTGGGAAAATTTGGGCATTCCTATTGGTTGAGAGGTGGTCACATGCCTGTTTAAAACCGGTTTTAAACGGGTGATATAAACATAGCTGGAGCTGTAGAGGCGCGTTCTGCGCTCATTGTTGCCATAAGCGTGTTGACGCACTAGCTTACACGGATGCTAATTTACGCGTAGCGCAATAGCGGTACTAATAATGTAAAGTCTAATAATGCGCGCGCATACGTGCAACCGTATGAGCGTTGACCCTTTGCGTAATGGAGCCTGAGGACGTGGCAAGAATTGAAAAATAACATTCATAAAAACAAAAAGTTTCACGGATTTGTCTACATTATTACGGTTTTTATCGAAAAGGGCATTTACGAATGGAAATAAAGGTGTGCTGATTCGGTTTTTAACTATTGTTTAAAACCTCCGAGGGTGATAATTGCCCTCGCCTTTGGCTCGGGCAATTATCGCCCATCAGGCCCCCTCATCGGTTTTAAACAATAGTTAAAAACCTCTTCATCACACCTTTATTCCCTTTTTATAAACAGTAAGGGTCCTAATATGGATCCCTGGGGGACCCCAACCGCTATACTGTCAAATTCTGAAGTTTCCCCTTGAAAGACGTGCCTGAGGACGGTCGGTAAGGTATAGGATTAAACCATGCTAGTTCCGCACCTCTGATACCATAGCCTTACAATTTCAAGTGTAATAAAACATTTTTTTTTTATGCAATTCGCCCATCACAAGGCCCAAAGGCCACTCGAGGTGTGGCCTACTTTTTGAAGGGACAAACCCTGCCCCAATGCGCTGAAACGAGACATGGCGAGTCTCTTCACAGCACAGCTAGGAAGAGGAAGGGATATTGAATGAATCCATTGTGAGACAAACATAACTGCCTCCTCCCCTATGATTTGTGTCGAAAGCTTTCTTTAAATTGAGGAAAACCATACCACTTGGCTTACCCTGGTCCATTTGTTTATACAGATAATATCTGGTACGATGACTTACTTAATCCCAAGTTACCACTTAAGTTTGAATTGCTCCGACTATAGAGACAACCATACACAATTCTAAATGATGAACGTGTATGGTACAATGGGGTTGGGTCATCTGGAGGTTGCTATACAAAAGCTAGCCCAGAACCATTTGACAAATAGCAACTGTCTCTATTCAGGCATGTGATTTCTCAGGATTTTTCCCGATTTCAGGATTTTCTCAAAACCCCCTTTGAGCGATCAAATTGTCTTGAAATAAGTGAAGCAATCACCAAAGGGAGAAAGAAATAGTCCACATTGTGTCAAAACCTGTAGTTTTGTATTTCTGGCGATGCACAGAGTCTGTAAACCTACCTGAATTGTAACATCTGGAAGGTTCAAGGTCTATTATTATTGTTATTATGTATTTCTGGTAATGAAACCAAGGATGCCTCATAAGTGAACTTAATCACTGTAGCTCTCAAGCCTGAGGAAACCTGTAGATAAGGGTGCTTGCCATGTGAACCAGAAACACCGGGGTAAACCCCTACTCTTCCATGTTCTGTTTTTTTTTACGTGCACTACCAATCCTAGTACACGAGACCTACGGCTTAATGTCCCATCCGAAGGACAAAGCAATTATGGTAAAGTATCTTGCTCAAGGACACAAGTGCCACGACCGGGATTCAAACCCAAACTCTGCTGCCGACAACACCAGAACTTGGAGTCCGGTGATCTTAACCGCTCGGCTATGACACTCAACAATAAGTGGAGAATAGAATAAGGGGGAACCCAGGCAGGCGAGGTGAGCCATTTATCAGCAATTTTCACATTTGGCAAATCTCATCCATCCCTGCTCTATAGCCTGAGGAATTCAAATATAAGCAGGTACTTGTGACTAAGCAAGTCATTATACCAGACTTGATTAAAAACTAACTCACAAGTGGCCGGTTTTTTTACAGGGTGATTGGATGGTGTGTGCGTGTTCATTGAAAACTAGAGAATAATGTCAACGATTCTAGACTTTTATTTCCAATTTCAAAAACAAAAGTAAGATTACAGCTTTAAATGCATGGCATTACACCTGTTAAATACAGAGCACTTTGTGGATTAAGATAGCTTTATACACTAACAATTTTCCTCTGGAAAAAGTTAGTCTCCATTGACTGTGGTCAGTTCTGACAAAAGAGTAACATGATTCAAACGTTTTTTGTAAATATCTTTATCAGAGGAATTATGTACATAATTATTTATTAGGCAATTTACATTCTGACAAAATTCACAAAGCCTTTTTAACTCTTAAAATTTCATAAACGATACTTAGCACTTCTGAGACTATAGTGGCCACAGTGGCTTGTACCCAAATGCACAGTGTTTTGGACGAGACCTGATAGTCCAAGACCTAGACAGAGGCCTTCAGGGCCGAGATGGAGACATTAAGGTCCAAGACGGAGATGGAAACCTTAAGGTCCGACAACAAGATCGTGATGTGAAGGTCTGAAACCGAGACAGAGACCTTAAGGTCCGAGGGGAGATGGAGACCTTAAGGTCAGACACCGACACTGAGATCTGAAGGTCCGAGACCGAGACAGAGACCTTAAGGTCTAAGATGGAGATGGAGACCTTAAGGTCCGACAACAAGATCGTGATGTGAAGGTCCGAAACCGAGACAGAGACCTTAAGGTCCGAGGGGAGATGGAGACCTTAAGGTCAGACACCGACACTGAGATCTGAAGGTCCGAGACCGAGACAGAGACCTTAAGGTCTAAGATGGAGATGGAGACCTTAAGGTCCGAGACCGAGACCGAGACCTTAAGGTCCGACATCAAGACCGAGACCTGAAGGTCCGAGACCGAGACAGAGACCTTAAGGTCTGAGATGGAGATGGACACCTTAAGGTCCGACACCAAGACCGAGACCTGAAGGTCCGAGACCGAGACAGAGACCTTAAGGTCCGAGATGGAGACGGAGACCTTAAGGTCGGACACCAAGACCGAGACCTGAAGGTCCGACACCGAGACAGAGAGCTTAAGGTCTGAGATGGAGACAGAGACCTTAAGGTCTGAGATGGAGACGGAGACCTTAAGGTCGGACACCGAGACCGAGACCTGAAGGTCCGACACCGAGACAGAGACCTTAAGGTCCGAGATGGAGACGGAGACCTCAAGGTCCGACATCAAGACCTGAAGGTCTGAGACCGAGACGGAGACCTGAAGGTCCAACACCGAGACAAAAACCTTGGTCCAAAGACAGAGACGGAGACCTGAAGGTTGTGACTGAGACAGAGACCTTAAGGTCTGAGACCAAGACCTGAAGCAAGACCTGAAGGTCCGATACAGAGTAACATGATTCTTAAGGTCTGACCCCGAGATCTTATGGTCCAAGACCAATACCTTAAGGTCTAAGAGTGAGATCTGAAGGTCTGAGACAGAGACCTTAAGGTCTGAGGGGGAGATCGAAACCAAGACCTTAATGAATAAATGATATAAATAAAGAGTCAACGAAAGGTGTTAAACTGTAAGATTGTGTGCACAATTTCATTCTGATGACACCAACTGTCAAAACCAAGCTACTAAAACCAAAGAATGCATTCCTGACTCCTCGTCATATCAACAAGAAAAGTGCTGAAATAAAAGCAGTCTCAAAATGCGAAATCGTTTGGCGTTTCAACAGACCCAAATAAAAATGATAAATCGTTTTCATGGGTTGCGTAATGGTAAGTAAAGGCTTGTCTCGACCAGCAAACATTTGAGACCGGAAGAGTCCGAGACCGGAAGGGTCCACGACCGAGACTGAGACCAAAGGGCGTCAAGACCGAGACTGTGACCAGACAAACCAGTCTCGAGACCTACAACACTGAAAAAGCTCTTCCCGTCCATTAAACCATCTATAAGTTGAAAATTAAGTAAAATTCATGTCCCGAATTGACATTTCCAAAGTTTTCCCATCTTAAAACGGTATATAACATCCAACTTTCTAAACATAACCAAATTCATGTTTCGTATTAATTATCAGGACATTTTGAGTACAAAAGAAAAAGTCAGTTTCCCTTGTGGTTTGTTTTTTAATAACATTTAGATAAAAAATGCATCCCCTCATGGTGCTCCCTGGCCCAAATGAAAAAATGACGGGACCATCATTTATTTATTTATTCTGGTTGTGAAGCCAAGGACTCTCAGAAGAGCGAACTTAATCACTAAACTAGCCAAGAACCCCATGGAGAGAAGACAAGAAGGTAGTTTCAATTGTAGATGTGGGAGGGAAAACCCAAGAGATTTGATCCAGGGAAAACCCATGCAGTCAGGTAGGGACTGAAAACCCAATCCACATAGTGCCCTCTGTTTTTAACAGCTCTATTAAATTCTACTTGGAGATACATGTATTTACCAATAATGTTTTGAAGTGATGTTTGAAGCTTTGTATGGTGTGAAGGATAGGAAACTAAAACTAGTAAACTAGTCAAATTTGCTGGTACAACTATGTAAGACATCCAGGAGTATACTGTTCAAAACGTCGAGACCACTTTTTAAAAAAAAATTTTGATGGAAGTCGCCAGACACACAAGGCCAGTATTAAAGCCACTCGAGGTATGGGCTACAAATCAACTGTTTTTCCAGGGGCCGTTGCCACCTACTCCTGGGGCTGAAACAGAGTTACCCCCTTTACAGTCCGTAAGGATGTAGGCTTGGGTATCATCTATCAGAAGCCTGAATGGTAGAGCAGAAGGCTCTACCTCCCCAACTTTTACTGAGCAGTTATGGTTAAGGGCCTTGCTCAAGGACACAAGTGTCATGACTGGGACTCGAGCCCACACTCCGATGACTCAGCCACCAGAGCTTGAGTCCGACGCACTAACCACTCGGCCACGACACGCCACACCAACTCTTTTCAGTGCCACCACTCCTTCCAAAAGAGATTTTTTACTTGGTTGTACCCGCAAGTTTACTAGTTTACCAGTTATAGTTTCCTAACAATGTTTTCATTTTTGTTGTCTCCATGTTGGTGATCTGGAACATTTCGGCCCGCTTTTAAACAACAGAATCCGATTATGCTGTATTTTCGACAAGCTAGAGTAGAGTATTAGCATTATGTCTTTAAAAAAAAAGACTTTAATTCTGCTTGAACCATTGTACAGTGAAAGATACTGGCACAAAAATGTTCCACCAAGTCAGTGATTTGTTTTTCATCCCTTGGTGGAGTGGCTAGACTGCTGGGTTCAGAACCGACTTTTAAGTAATTATTACATACATCTGACGACTGAGTGGAAGAGACTACTGTTGCTGACTTAATGCACATGCCCTGGTGCAGTGGTTAGACTGCCAGACTCCAATTGGCCGTGTTCTGGGTTCGAAACCCACACTTAAATAACGATTTTTATACACAGAATAAGTTAATTAAAGAGACCACTGTTACTGGTGCACCTCCCCTTGGTGGAGTGGTTAGACCGCCGGACTTCCAACACAAAGTTCCAGGTTCACATCCAGAGTTTACTGATGATTTCACAACAATACCTACATGTTTATACAGTCATTATGATAGAGTTTGCTGTTTGGCAGCTCAGCCTTTTTAATCCTTTGATGAAGCAGTCAGACTACTGGACATGCAACTGCAAAGTACTGGGTTCACATCCAGTGTAAACAAAGAGATCTGCTCTTGCTAGCTGACCATCCATTGTTGCACTATTTCACTGCGAAGACCTCACCTCACGTCAAATTCAATCTTTAAAGATTTATCAAAACTTTCAGATAAATTGTAGTATGTTTTAGACGCACAGTCTGATTAGTTAGTAAGGAAGATTGTCGACGCTGGTCCAAAGTTGTCAACATTTTCGAGGCAGTACACTAGATAGTACTAACTTGTGGTTTCATCGTTCTATATATCGTCGTCATCATAAAGCTAGCGTGTCTCGTAGTAATTTCCTCATGGTTGTTCCGACAGATGTGTTGGCCGGACCTGAGGTCTGATGGCTTATCTGGAGACAAGAGAAACAGTAAAGTCCAAGTTAAGACTTGGTCGAAAGCTTCTTTCATTTCAAACTGATGTTTTTTGATCAGCCGTCGATCAGTGGATGGGTCCCGGTCGAGTGCCTGAAATTGTCATTAAGTCACCCGCCGAAAATGTTTTTGATCATAACGTCTGCGCTTGAGAGAGGCTCTATGTGAGATAGACTCTGCTTGGGTCAGTACAAGAGGCCATTAGAAATTTTTTGAAAAAAAGAAATCAATAAATGTACATACATCCAGAACCTTGTAAAGCCTTAACACAGTACTTATACTATATTTTGACTACACCAAGGTGCTTGCCCCATCTACATTTAAGCACAGAATGCTGCCATTGATACGGGTTATGGCACAGAATACTGCCATTGATACGGGTTATGGCACAGAATACTGCCATTGATACGGGTTATGGCACAGAATGCTGCCATTGATACGGGTTATGGCACAGAATGCTGCCACTGATACGGGTTATGGCACAGAATGCTGCCATTGATACGGGTTATGGCACAGAATGCTGCCATTGATACGGGTTATGGCACAGAATGCTGCCATTGATACGGGTTATGGCACAGAATGCTGCCATTGATACGGGTTATGGCACAGAATGCTTGCATTGATACGGGTTATGGCACAGAATGCTTGCATTGATACGGGTTATGGCACAGAATGCTTGCATTGATACGGGTTATGGCACAGAATGCTTGCATTGATACGGGTTATGGCACAGAATGCTGCCATTGATACGGGTTATGGCACAGAATGCTGCCACTGATACGGGTTATGGCATGGTTGGAAGTCATTTTAGTCATTTTGTAATATAATTTTTTTTTTTTTGCTTATTGGTGTTTGTTTGTTGGGGTTGTTGTTTTTATTCTTTTTCTGCAGATAGATTTTACTGTCTCTTCAATGACAATTTTTTTTATAGTTTTTTATGTATTTGATATTTAATGTTCAGCGCTTTGTGATTTTTCTTAATGTAAGGCGCTATATAAGTTTTAATTATTATTATTATTATTATGTGACAACATTGTATCCAGGGATGAGAGTGGATGAGAATGAGAAATCCAAGAAAACACCGGTGGAGGGTTTGGTGGCTACCAACCACGCCATAACCCGTATCAATGGCAGCATTCTGTGTGCTTAAAGAGGATGGACCACGCTAGAAGTCTCTCTTTAAAAATAGTTTTACATCCCTAAATACACCTATATCTAACCACGAAAAAACGGTGACAGAATTATAAAATGCGTGGTTATTCATTAACAAAGGCAGTTTCCGAGCCTCTTTTCACCCTCGCCTCGAGCCAAAATCAGAACAGCAGCAGTCGGTGCCTGAAAGTTGTCTCCAGAAATTCTAAAGAATGGTGATGTCGCAGAAAGTACTCCTCTGTCAAACGGCTGTTTGTTGTTACTCATTGAAGCATATATTGCTCAGTGCAGACCATCTGGGGATTCAGTACTTCCAGTGACGTCATGATTTGTTTGCTGCCCTCATTTCCGGGATTTTGATAAATTTAGGCGGCGGGCTAGTTAAAGGAGTAAAAACTCCCTGCAAAGTTTACTTCTTTTGCCAATTTAATGTCACAAAAGAGAAGTTTGTCCGATGCAATAATTATAATAAGCAGAAAAATAAACAATAACGACAACACCAATCACCATGTCCCATCCTCTTTAAATGTAGATGGGGCAAGCACCTTGGTGTAGTCAAAATACAGTACAAGTACTGTGGTAAGGTTTTACAAGGGCCTGGATGTATGTAAATGACATTTAAAAAAAAAAAACCATTATTTTGTTCGTAAAACTTCTCAACAACAATAATTTTGAAAAATATGGAAATCAGGAAAAATCCGGAGGAATCTCGTCCCTGCTTCTCCTCCAGACTATAGACCTTTATCATGCTGCCACCATCTTGGTCATGTGCCCTGCATCCAATAACAGTAATGGATGCTGATGTTCGTTGTTCAAAAAGGAACCTGACTATTTGCCCTTCCAGCCTCGGTTTGGTTATGGGTGTGGGAATGGGAGAAAAACAAGATGGCTGCGCCATGATAAAGGACTATACCAACCTTGAAGAGGTAGGGTTGGACATCAGGAAGGCTAATATCAAAGACAGTATCTAGTTGAGGTTGGTTGGGTGCCTTAGGTAGGTAGTCATGTCGACCCATGGCCTCTGCAATGCAGATCACCTTGTCTCCAAGAATCTCTCCAAGTTTCTCTCGGTACAGTTGCCTCTCTGCAAGAAAAAAAAACACAACTGCTTCGGTTAAAACATTTTAAAGGAATAATCACTGGTTTCTGGAAGAGAAAATTCATTTTTTTTTTTTTTTTTTTTAAGAAACATATCATAAAGGGATGGTACATCATTGTTTTTGGAAGAATACAATCATTCCAATCTTCTAGTGTACAAGACGCATCATAAATGATTGTTATACCATGGTATTAGATTGTGAATCTTTATTGGTCGAGAACCAATCACGTGACATAATACAAAATTTCATGTCTTCTCAAAAAAGTGATGTTGTCGGGGTCCATTACCTAGATCGTCCTCAGAAAACTCATTTCATCGTCCCCATTGATATGTATTTTGAAGTTAGCAATACACCCGAGAAAGAGGTAGGTCATGTCGCCCGCGTCCATGACCTAGATCATTCTCAGAACATTATTTCATCGTCCCCATTGATCTGTTCAACCACATTACTACCTGAGAAAGAGCTTACTACAGTATGCAACTACCGGTACTGGTACTATGCACGCTACTGTACTTTCGATATAATGCTCGTGATATAGGGACCAGTTGATACATTTTGGTTGATAACAAATTTGTAACCGACACACTTTTGTTGAATTGAATATTGTCGTCTGCAAACTTTGTCAATAAGGGCCTTTTTAACAATCATGCAATCTAATACCATGGTATAACAAAACAATTGTTGTCTGCTGTGATATGTGGTCCATGCTGTTTTGGACACCTGAGGGGGCAGACAACAATTGTATAATGGTAAATCACTGTTTTTTGGAAGAGTACATTCATTCCAATCCTCTAGTTTTCAAAAAACTTATCACAAAGGGATGGTACATCACTGGTTTTGGGTAGAGTACATTCCTTCCAATCCTCTAGATTTCAGTCAATAATTGATGCAACCAACATGTGAAAACTTCGTAATGTTTAGTGGCCCTTTTTAAGTGTATAAAGAAAGAAAAAATGGTTTTAAAATGCCGTTTTATCTTTTGTTTTGTTGTTATAGTCCCGCGTGCCTCCATCATCTGGAGCACTGGTCTGGATAAAATGATTTGAACTAATTTGATATTCAAATGAATTTCACGTCCTACTTTTGTAAAAACATCTATCCAGCCATATTATTCATTTCATAACAAATGCCTTTTTTATAGCCCAAAAGTGCCCAATCCGAAGGCGACGTGACCCTCTCAGTTTCTTGACAAAGGGACGTTATTTTACCATGCTCGTTTGACAGCACCACTACGTTAATCTTGATCGTCCAGACCTCCCAGGGTATACTCTCATCAGGGAACGGCCAGCGATTCTTCTTCTTCTGATAAAACTCCAGTGAAATCTACACAGGAAAAATTCAAAGTCAAACTTTGTGATTACTTTTTAAGGGGGTAGTAGTTCAATGTTGGGCGGGGAGGGGGGCCTATCCCGCTGGCATGGTTTGGACTCTGGTTTGTAATAAAGCTGGTTTCCCTGACAAAATACTGGATGCCGTTTAATTGGGAGGGTGGGAAGGGGAGGGGGGAGCAATTGCTTATATGCATGTCCCTGTGTGCGTGACCAGGGGTGAGTTTTTTCGCGGCTGCAAACAATAACTTTTTCTGTTATTGGCCAGTGGTTAACCAATGGCAAGTTTAGCGGAAACGGTAACTGGTTTCCACCGCAAAAAGCGCACCTGAGAAATGATCGGCGCGCAAAGGATTCTGGGTGAAAACTGAGTCCAAACAACATCGGCAACCATCATAATGCGCTGATTTTGAAGCAATGCGGTACACAATATGTCAAACATGGCATAGCTACATGTAAACTACCGCACGGCGTCCATCTTGGCAACTTGATTTCTGTTTTCAGCTGTACTTGCTTTCCCATGATGCATTGTGGTGTAGATTCAAGATGGCGCTCAAGTGCATACGGACTATTCCATGTTCCTCCATCTTCTCCTAAATTTGTTCCCTTCTGTTATTATCACACTTCATAATAATCATCTGCATGTAGTTAAAGGCAGGGCATACCTTTGGTATTTGGAAGCGTACGTTTGTTTCAAACCTATACAATTGTAGATATATTCCGTAAAACTAACCTCTGAAAACTTTGTTTTAAAAGATGTTAGCATTCTTGAGATAACAACAAAAATCTGGAGCGGTTATTTCCACCCAGAAGGGTCCAAAAATGCCGAAACTGCGTGTTTTTCATTACATGCCTGAAGCCTTTCTCAGATTCAAATATTTTAGCGAGAAATGAACTCTTTCTCAAATACTACAATAGTTCAAAGGGAGTCGTTCCCCACAATAATTTCAGAAACTAAACTCTCCCATTTGTGTTAACTGATTTTTCAAACACACCTGTCCGTTGCTGAATGAGCCCTCGTTTGACCGCAGCGAGTCCCTGAATGCAGTCACCTCCCTGTGTAGCATGCGGTCTAGCTCCGCAGAGTGACAGCGTACATAGGTGAAGTCCACAAAGTCGCAGTCCACGTCCACCATGCCCACCGTGCCTATGGCATAGGTTCCCTCCTGCCTATAGTGAAACTGTTCCAAAGAGAACATCCACAGAAAGTTTCACTAAATGTTTTAGAAAGATAAGGATGCAGTACACAACGGACCTTTCCCATGAAATATGCTAATAGACCCTTCCCATGAAATATGTAAATTGCACATCAATCGTGCGCACTGACACTACTGGTGGGCAAAATAATAATTGACACATTTCAAAATGAGGGAACATTGCGACTTTTTGTAAGAGGCTAATGGTGGCGTAACACACACACGCGTTTGCGCATCTGCCTAGTGAACAACTCTATGGCGTTTGCCCACCAATAATGCCAGTACGCATGCGTCAGTACGCATGCGTGAATGTAATTAGCATATTTCATGGGAAGGGCTATTACACTCGAGCATGCGTTACAGACCCTGCTGGTTGGCTAACGCCATAGAAATGTGCACAAAGCAGACACACAAAGCGCGTACGCGTCACGCTTCCATCAGTCCCATGCAAAAGGGCGCACTGTTCCCAAAATTTGGCCAACCAAAATGTAAGTGCGCACGCGCGATGTCCATTTTACATATTTCATGGGAAAGGTTCATTGTTGCACGCTGTGATGGGGGACCCAGGCATGGAGTCGGGGCTCGAATTTTACACGAGACCACAGGCCCGACGCCAGTGATTTTAGCCCTGGGTCAGTAAACTCAAGACCGGACAAGTCCAGCAGTCTAGTGTTTTTCAACGGAATAATAATACCTCACTGTGTAATATCTTTAACAAAAAGAAACACAAGAACTGATGTTCAAAATGTTGATTTTGATATCTTTCTATTCTGTTGAGTATCAAAATACACTTACCCACAAGACAAATGAGACAAATCTTCTCTTAGCGCTTGTAAAAAATAAAAAACAGCTTCCATGTTAACCTTTGCAGAAAGTTCTTTCTCATTCAGATTCTGGTCTTGTAAAATAAATTCTGGTCCGGTAAAAAATTTTGAGCTACAAGCCCTGCGGTCTTGTGGAATTTTACTCCAACTTCAAGCCGTGTCCATTGCCCTGGTCTTGGCCTTGGTGCCCCTCCAAAAGTTTCCCGTAGACTTTCAGATTTTCCAATGCAAGTGCCCTTTGCAAATAGGCCTTGCCCACTCAAAGATGAAATTCCAGGTCTGAGGTCCATGGTGTTTTGTCCACCCTCAAAATGGCACCCTGGGCGAAGCCGAGGGTGCCCTTTCCCTTTGCCCCCTTGGGTGTACAAAACACCATGGACCCCATCACACAGCGTGCAACAACTGTTTAGATTGGTAACAGAGAATGATATTTGACCAACAAACTTGGAAGAAACTCTTGTAGGAGCAAGCAAGCAGAGACAGTTGGGACGATCTTAAAGTCCAATTTTGGAGAATATTGATGAAGAAGTTCAAATATGGCAGGAGTGCAACGTTTGAAACCACTTTTGGAATTTGGCTTGACAGAGGCTTAGCTGTTGCCGAACACAAATTGCCAAACACAAATGATTTGAATTCGACACGGCAAGAACGCGACATTTGAAACAGGCCTAACTTTGTGTTTTGGACACAAATTTGTTTCAAATTGAAACAATACTTACCTTGCCAGTGGTTCTGTGGAAGAGTAATGTATGAAGAATACTTAGGACAACCTCCTCAATCTGACGGCCCTCTACCGCCTAAAACAAAACATTTCAAAAAGTTGTGATTAGCCTTATAATAATGATAAAAAATAATAATTTGGGAGGCTAATCATCCTTACTGGCAGCTGAGAAGCTGAATAGCGAAGGATGCGGCTACACGTGTTCGAGCTGCACGCGTACAAGGGTACCTTTGGCAGTCAGCCTCATCAACCAGTATGGGGCAGGTTTCTATCCCTTCAAAAACATTTGAAAAAGTAGCCCACACCTCGAGTGGCCTTTGGGCATTGTGATGGGCGAATTGCATTAAAAAAAAAGATCACAGCCTGAGATTGAAAGTGTTTGATTTTTTTCCGGAGGGAGGAAAACCGGATGGCCCAGATAAAAACCCTTGTGGCACAGGAGAGAACCAACGTACAACTCCACACATATGGCCCTCGCCGGAACTCGAACCAGGGACACATTGGTGAGAGACGAGTGCTTTATGCACATGCCACTCATGCTTACTAAAATGATGTCTTTTCCGTGACTCAAGGCATGTCGTGGACGAGCGGTCTAGCACACCAGCCCCGATGTTTTTTTATCAGCAGGGTGTGGGTTCGAATCCCGGTCAATCGACTACTGGTTAACCGTAATTGCTTCGTCTTTCAGATGGGACATCAAAGCCGTCTGTCAGACGATTGCTTGAGACTCACAGGAAGAAAAGCTTCTGGGTCACTTTCACGGCTTACAAAGGCTTTGGCACCGGCCTAGGCATCGTTCGTCTGCTTGAAGTCCTGCAAGGGTTTGTTTTTTCTCTGCAGTCTAAAATTGCCACTGTTGTAATGATTTTCAATGAGGATTTTTTGTTGTTGAATCGATTCTGAAAAAAGGAATCCTTAAAAAAAATGTAAACAATTTTTGAGGATGGCAATTTTGTACTACAGAAAAAAAAATTGTGTCCCGCAACCAAACTGTAATTTTCAAAATTACTGACTGTTCGGGATCCCAAGCTGAATTAGCCTAAGCTGCTACTTTTCAACTAAAACGAGACAGATTTCTCATTATAGTCCAACAGAATGACAACTGCTTTGATCCTTTGGGGGGTAGGGGGGGTTCTTACCACTTCAAATGTCTGTGATCTAGCATTCATGATGCTTATTCATAACTTTCACTCTTTCCAGTTCAAATCAAAGTGCAGTTTTTGTCTTTTTCTGGAAAGAAGAAAAACAACGCAGATTTATCAAAGCTTTAAATGGTGTGCGCAACATTTGTAAGATTCAAAATATAAATGTTCACAGATTTGCGCATTTATGAGCAAGTTCAATCATGGACCAATGGTTAACTAATGGTTGGTTAGTGATGTACGTAGTGCATGCGCACTGAAGTTGACGTGCGAACGACTCTAGTCATGTCACGTTCATGTGACCATGAGAAAACGGCGAAATTAACGTTATCACTTTTCTGATAGCTGGTCCCCTCTGCACTGAGATTATGCAAAGGCTATTGGTAACCACCGATGCGACCAACCTCGATAGGCTGGTCGCAATAGTCGACTACACTAGTCCAACCATCATTGACTAGAGTGAGTTTGATCAAAGTTAGTCAAACTATGGTCAACCATGGTCCTTGATCAAACTTGTTCTATGACATAGAGTGAAAAACATCCCTAAAAATATTTTTGCCTGAAATGCTAGTTTTTTTTTGAAATGAGTAGGTCTATAACAATTAGTGAAAAAAAAGTGAAAAAAAAGAGAAAAACATAAAATTTGATTTTTCAGTATTCTCTTGCAACTCTGATGACCAACAGAGCTTAAACTTCCACATTATTATGTGTTATGTGTAAAGTGCCTTTTGATTTTTCCTTTTTACCGTCACAAAATTACTCGTTTCCCTGCACTGCAGAACTCGACAGACCTAATTTATAACTTAAAATATAGCCTGCAAGTCATTCTTCAAAATGTCATCAAAACCTGATGTAAAAAATATATTTGGAAAATATTTGCCTATCCCTCATGAAATTAATACTACTTACAACAATATTCGCTCATTCATTTCATTAATGTTGGACATTGACTGTGTTTTGTGTCCCTTCCTAGGCCTTGTCGTCTGATAATCCACATTTTTACTGTACTTACCTACCATTTTTAAGTTCCTTTGACACCACTTATAATGTAGATCTATATCTCCATTTGTAAATGTATAAATTTGGCGACGTTAATCATACATTTTAAGTACAATTTGATGCGCTGTTGTTTCGACCACCGTCATCAAAACACAAATTCATGAAACTCAGACTGTATTGCTTGAACTTTGAACCGGTCATGCATATTCAGCAGTTCGTGACCTCCTTGGAGTTAAAAGTTCATCAATAATTGTTGTATCGTAGCAACACACATGACACAGGCAGAAGGCTGCACTCGCGGTTTGGCACGAAAGCTGTCCAAAAAGAAGTGAGTTTTCAGTTAAAATAAGGCATTGAATCTGGAGGAGTAATTAACAGGTTGATAGTTAGAAAGTTATTGATTCCAGAATCAGCAAGTTTTTTATTTTTTGTGAAACTTTTAGTGGAATAAACAAACGAAAAAAAATCAGTTTGGAGAATTTTATCAACGGAACGAAAAATGGCCACCACGCGTATTTCAGCAAGAGTGCCTCCAAACATTGACCCCACCAAAGCCCCGCTGGCGTACGGTGACAGGGCATTGCCGAAGTTGGTAAGCATATTCTTCAATTCATTCTTTAATTCACTTATTATAATGTAAAAATCTAATAATTTTTAATTAATATGCTGCTGTTGTTGTTGTTGTTGATGTTGTTGTTCAACTTGTTGTTGTTGGTTTGTTATTATTATTTATTTATTTGTGATAATTCCAGGGTTGCCTATTCACCATAGGTGGTCTCCCATAGGGCCCTGACGTAAACATAAATACCTAAAAATATCAAACTTAAATCAAATTTAAGTTGTTGTTGGTGGTGGTGTTTTTTTTCTATTCATTTATAGTATTTTAATTTATGAGTTTGTTTTGTTTTATTTTGAAATGTATTAATATTATAATTATACATTTTTTCTTTGTGGGAAACTAGTGCTACTTTTTTAAATGAGACGATAAGTGTTTATCTCGCGCCACCAGCAAAGTCGCACAGCAAAGTGGCATGTCTCCTTATCTTCCTGGCTGCCACCAAGCTCACCCACAGCATGAACAATCTTATCCACTTTCTTACAAGTACACGTCCCCTCTCCCCGTCCCCCCCCCCCCCCCCCCCCGATTGATTTTACATGCACCAGATACTTTTATTCGCAACAATTTTAAGACTTTCACCCAATCAACTTTGTATTTATATATATAACAGAGTCTATCTAACTTTGTATTTGTTCACGTTTAAAACGGTAAAATCTGTTCTCCACTTGTTTTTAGAACCGTGAGCTGAATGACAAAGAGCTCATCACTCGACAAAGGGCTCTGATGACACTGTGTGATTACTTGCACGATCCAGAACACATCGCTGAAGCCCTTCGTGTAGGTAGGTACAAGTACACAGGCCACAGAATTTGTAGACTTTTTTCGTCTTTAATCATCTTTAATCTTTGTGGGTTCGAATCCCAGTCATGACACTTGTGTTCTTTCAGCAAGACACTTAACTATAATTGCTTCAAAAAGGGGAAGAGGCAGTTCTGTTTGTCTCACAACGGATTCATTTACCCCTCCCTGTTCTTAGCTGTGCTGTGAAGAGACTTGCGTATATGTCTTGTTTCTGGGCATTGGGGCAGGTTTCTATTCCTTTAAAAAGTAGCCCACACCTAAAGTGGCCATCGGGCCTTGTGATGGGCGAACTGCATTAAAAAAAAAGAAAAAGAAAAAAAGAACAGGCCTGGAATTTCTTCCTTGAGAGGGCAAGGCCATTTTCATTTCGCAAAGTGCACTTCCAGTGGAAAAAATCTTAAAGCCTATGGGAATCTTTAAAAGGGGCACCAAGGCAAAGACCAGGGCAACAGAGGCCATACCTGTAGCTTCTGTGGCCTCTGTGTAATTCTAGGCCTTTTGAAAATTACAACATCTTGTATGATTGTTAATCGATTCTCTCTCCCCTGTTTAGGTGTAGCAGAGAGTCTGAAGAATTTATTGACAGATGACGATGGAACAGTGAGGCATAAAGCAACTGAAGTCTTATACATCATTGCAGGTAAGTCTCATTTAAAGAGAAATTACAAAATCCGCAATTATCGAAAAACAATTTGTGTTTTACCCATGTAATTGTGTTTTACCCATACATCAGTTTGTGTTAAGCACTGTATACTCAGTACTTTCCAGAGTCCTGTGAAAAAAATCCACAGGCATATTAACAGGCCTCGATCTTAAGAAAAACGGGGGCAGGCCTTTGCTGGCCAAATCAGAGAACTTGTACAAGGGCATGCTGGCCAAGTTGGTAGTGACAGTGCAATTTTTGTGAAGGGAATGCTAGCCAACTCAACAGGGCATGAGGCCAATGGCCCTCAGTGGCCTCAGTTAAGATCAAGGCCTCCTATTACTCAGATGGAATTCGAACCCACGACCCTTGCCATTCTAGAGCAGAAGGTGTAGGTCATGGGTAGGTCCAGACCTGGATAGAATAAATTTTATTTCTATAGGTAACAAACAATAAAAAACGGAAAATAGCTTAAAACAAACTTTATTCTGAAAGTTTACTGTATAGGCCTTCATCA
This sequence comes from Marthasterias glacialis, assembly GCA_911728455.2. Classification (NCBI taxonomy): domain Eukaryota; kingdom Metazoa; phylum Echinodermata; class Asteroidea; order Forcipulatida; family Asteriidae; genus Marthasterias; species Marthasterias glacialis. The sequence goes on from OU452220.1 coordinate 3,071,650, forward strand.
ACTTGGTACAAACTGGATTTACAGTGATGAAATGTATCGGTGCTGATTGTCCGAGCAATATTTCCTTCTGAAACACTACAATGTAGCCAGAAAAAGTATCTCCCATGCTTCATTTCCTGTCAAAATATATCAAAATTATGTGAAATGAACTGAAAATCCAATCAATCAATCAATCAATCAATCGATTGATTGATTGATTGATTCATTTCCCGTCAAAATATATCAAAATTATGTGAAATGAACTGAAAATCCAATAGAAAAGAAATAATAAATTTGTTTTTTGCAGTGGTTGTTAGCGCTCGTTGTTGTATTCGTTTTACCTTTATGGAAAATCAGATGATGAGAATGATTTTTTTTTGCGCTTCGAAACCAATACATACATTTGGATTTTCAAAATATGTTGAGGGCCTGATACTTCGTTCTTGTGAGGGGAAGGCAGTTTTTTCTATCTGTAAAGGGGCACCGCTATGTGGGAAATGAAAACTTGTGCTGGAACATTCCATAGGGCACCAAGGCAATTGCCTGCGTTTGTCTCTGTGAAGTGTCAGCCATGATTTTTTATTTTTATTTGTATGTAAGTCACCCATCACAAGGCCACTCTAGGTGAGGGCTACAAGGAAAAGAGAAAGAAAGCAGAAGAAATGAGGGCAGCAGAAAACTGTTTACATTTTGCTTAAATTGAAAAAGATCATAACCCGCAGGGAAACAGGAGACAGGAGACAGGCAGAGGGTTCCACAGGGAAGCAGTGAGTGGGAATCGCATTTCGGAACTGTTTTTTTATTTTTTAAAATTTTTTTATGGAAGTCGCCAGACACACAAGGCCAGTAAGCCACTTGAGGTGTGGGCTACAAATCAACTGTTTTTTTCCAGGGGCCGTTGCCACCTACTTCTGGGGCTGAAACAGGCTAACCCCCTTTACAGTCCGTAAAGATGTAGGCTTGGGTATCATCTATCAGAAGCCTGGCTGGTAGAGCAGAAGGCTCTACCTCCCCAAGTTTTACGTTACAGTGTAAGGATGGGAGAGGACAGAGACGCTTGCAGTGGGTCCAAACGGACGGTTGACAGGGACAACCAGTGATAAACCGTTGGAACACATCCCATGGTAATGCCTATAGAAGAGGGAGAGTGACGGTACACTAAGATGAAGTGATTCCAATGAAGCTGATAATTCATAACCAACCTGGTTAACAATATGCTGCCGGGGCACCAGACCAGATGTGACAACAGTACTCCATAACAGGGTGCATAGTAGATTGGAATGTGGGAGTCTTTGTACTTGAATTACTTGGAATTAAACCCAGAAAAACCTGCTCTTGTTTGTTTAAAAAATTTTTTTTTATTTTTCAGGACACAACATCGGTCGAGACGCCTTCCTTGACCACACCATCATCATTCCCCTGTCGAGATTGTTCAACGATGACTTGGACATTGTGAGACGCAATGCGCACATGGCCATTGAGATGCTGTGCCGCTTCACTCCCGGTGCCGAGGGAGTCGTTGAAGCCAGCTTGATCCCGACGCTTGTGGACAAACTCAAAGTGGAGCTTGATGAAATCAAGGTTTCCTCAATGTTTTTAACTATCAAGCAATAAACCACAAGGGGATACTGACTGGGTGCATTTTCAAATCAATTTTAGGGTGAACAAAGAAAAATTGACTGAAGCGGGATTTGAACCTGCAACCACTGGTTTAATAATTTTATGTATATGTGTCATTCCATGAAGGTGGAACGCTAGGGACACTGTTACATCGTTACCAATCATGAAGCCTTTTCACCACTTCACTAGTCTCCTTTGTCAATCTTGCTCTACATAGTATAAATGACACCAAACAGGAATCATAAAAATGTTTTACTTAATTACTGTGGTGTAAAATAAATGTAATACAGTGCCTGCACTGATGTAACAGGGACACCGTAGACTGTGTGACATTTGGTGTCCCTGTTACATTGTGACATACATGTATATCCTTAATTTTCTCAGGCATGTGTACGTTAATACCCATGTAAGAAGTTTTTTTTTATGGAATTGGCATCAAGTTTTTGTAGAACACTGTAAATTCGGATCGGGTGTCCAAAAACCAGCTCTCAAAACACTCTCTTGTAGAAATGGTGGTGGTTTTAAAGATTTCTTGTTGTTAACTGCACGATGACAAAGGAATGTCCACACAGTGTGTCACACAGGACTGTGTGGGGTATCACGGCCGGGTGGTCTAGTGCAATTCATCAAGGTGTGGGTTTGAATCCTGGTCATGACCATTGTGTCCTTGAGCAAGATGCTTTACTTTAATTGCTTCTCTTCACCCAGGGGTATAAATTTGTTGACAATGTGTTTGACAAAGCCGTTGGAGGACCATCCATGGCAGCCTTGGGCTGCTGCTCCTCAGGCAGCTGAAAAAGATTATAAGAATGTTATTGACCCAATGACAAGGGTACTAATGTAAAGCGCATTGAGACGTTATATTAAAATGCTTTTTATAAGAACTAGTTATTATCATTGCCTTGGTGCTGCTTTGAAATGTTGTGGAACATTTCAAAGAAATAGAAAAATATCTTCTGGACAGGAGAGATATAAATTTTCCTGATTTCCAACTGTAGTTGCCTTTTGCAAAATGAAAATTACTTTTCATTTACAAAGGAGTGCCTGCAAATGAATTTTTCCCATGCGCTAACAAAGTGTCCCTATAATTTCACAACCTGTTAAAGCCCCAGCTCAACGTTGGTAAAGTGTCTGTAAATGTTTCCAATTTGCACAAATCAAGGTATATGTAAAAAAAAAAAAAAAAAAAAAATCTTTTTTGTTGTTGATCATTTTGTTGTTTCATTTATGAGAAAACAGTGAAAATGTATTCAGGATTTTTGTACGCATTCTTAGGCAGAGTTGTGGTCTCACATGAGACAAAAATTTATTTTGGATCTTATTTCATTTATTATGCAAAAGCAACACTTCAGGCAGAAATGCACAAGGACAGTGTTCTACCATTATTATCTTTATACCATAAAAGTTATATGTAAACCTGTGAACATTTATGTTTTTCTTTCTTACCAATGTTGAGCTTTAAAACATAACGTTTGTCCACCCATGTCTAGGAGTATATTTTGGACACACTGCACTTCTGCTTGGTGTTAGAGCAGATCCAAGCCCTGATTGCAGGGGCCATGGAGGTGTTCACCGACCTCCTCAATCACGACTCGCCCGTCATCAGAGCGAAAGCTGCCAGAGACGTGATGGATCTCAGGTGAGTTTCTAACCAAATTAAAGCTGTATGTTTTTATTTTTCTGTACACAATGTCAGGGATGAAGGAGCTATCAGACCGGTCTGGAGTCCTATAGACTTGAAATCAAGTCTGTGATATTGAGCGGTCTTACATTCGCACACGTCGCGACGTGCTGACAACACAGTCCTAGTTGCGGGGACGGTACGTACACCCTCAATCCCAATTTATGCGTGTGTTTTGCTCAAATTGCAGACTTGAATAACTTGTACTCAGCTTTTGTACACAAGCAATGTACTTGCTACCAAAATTGGACAGAGCATTCTCATTGGTTAAGAATCATAATATATGAATATTCATGATACATCTTTCATCCTTTGCCTGATACCAACACCGTACCAGTGAAATCTCATCTGTCTCTATAGAAACTGATGCATATGCAATATACAGGTGTATTTATGAATATTAATAAAGAAAACAGGTTAATCAAGTCTTTAGCCAGTCTCTATAGAAACTGATGCATATGCAATATACAGCTGTATTTATGAATATTAATAAAGAAAACAGGTTAATCAAGTCTTTAGCCAGTCTCTATAGAAACTGATGCATATGCAATATACAGCTGTATTTATAAAGAAAACACGTTAATCAAGTCGCATGAACAAATACCGTCCTAAAGCCTGCAAACGTTGCATGAACGGATGCATGCATGGGGCTATTACATCTTATTACTACTGACGATGTTCACGGACAACGTACGACTTATAACGACTTGTCATCGAGTCTACGAGTCCGACAGCACTGTGGGCTTGTACTCAAGGATGAGTTCGCAGCAGTGTGTAACAACAATTCACAAATCCCCTGCACAAGCAATTTGATTTACAGGGCGGCAAGCTTTCACTTCAACAATATATCTTGAATAATTTTGTTCCTTGTTGTTTTGATTTTTAGCATCCCGTTGGACGGCAAGAACAAAGCCTGTGAAGTGAACACCCTTCCTCCTCTTGTCACGTTACTGGGGGATTCCGATCCAGAGGTCAGGGCAAAGGCTGCTGGAGCAATTATGGCGTAAGTTCACCTCTTGTCTTTGTAGCAAGGTCACATTTGATATATACTTCCACATGCACAAATAAATTAAGTCCATGGCTATCGATTTTTAGCATACAACTTTAATAAGAGCTAGCTCTATGGTTGTATCGCATATAAATGGGGTGTGATCCTTAGCTATACGGCAGTAACCAGTTGACACCCCGAACAAAGATATTGACAAAATAGGGAGACTGCCAACATTAGGGCTGGATAGCTCAGTTGGTAGAGCGTCGGTAAGTTAAGCCGGTGGTCGCAGGTTCAAATCCCGCTCCAGTCAATTTTTCTTTGTGCGCCCCAAAATTGAACTTTAATAAGACGCAAACTTGTTCGCCTCAAGAGGAAAAATCTGGTTCTAAGAACTTACTGTCACTTAATTAAGGCCTTGTTGTACGAGGGACTTTTTTATAGGCAACTTGGAGGAAACCAACTGATTCAATACAGGCAAAATGAATACTTCAGCAGAACACCAGTTTTCTCACAGTGTCCTAGGGCTGTGTCACACAAGGCAACCAATTCCAGACCGGGGCTCACGCTTAGCACTAGCCCGGCGTACAGTGTCTAGTAAAAAGTGTTATGGGCTAGTAAACACCATTTCTCAACTTGCCCTGTGGGCTACTAAAAACTGTGCATTTTACTTGTTTATAATACTCATACTTATTCCCTTTTCAGATGTGAATATTACATTGTAGAATTTATTTTTGAGTGTGTGACTTCATTTGACCATTAAACTGGTTGTGATTGCTACCAATCAGAAAGATCAATTTACGACAATACATGTTTAAAATTTCGGCAACAAAAACTTCCTGGGGGCAAGTAAAATGCACAGTTTACTAGCCCCTTGGGCTACTTTACAAAAAGCTTAAGCGCAAGGCCTGCAGACAGTCTGAAAGATGCAAGAACGCTCACATCAATAATCAAATCATTGTGTCTGGAACAGTAAGACACAGGAAAAGTCTCTTGTGAAACCGAGGTGTTCATGTTGATGCAAATAATTGTTGATGGCCTCACGTTTTGAATGCAGTGGTGTTTTGTCGCCTTCAAGTTGTTGCCGTTAGTGACAAGGCCTGTTACTTTCCATGGGAAAATTACATGACAGTTGAAGTGGGAATGTTTTTTCTTCTTTGAGATTGCCTGGAACTGTTTACCTGCCAATTGTCCTCGTGTGACTTGCCTTGTGAGGTTCCACGCTGTATAGGAACACCAAGCTTTTCCATTAAGAGTGCTGTGTTCTGAGTTGAAAATTTCAGTCCATGCTTTAAAAAAAAAATAAATAAAAATATGCAATTCGCCCATCACAAGGCCCAAAGGCCACTCGAGGTGTGGGCTACTTTTTGAAGGGACAAGAAACCTGTCCCAATGCGTAGAAACAAGACATGGCGAGATATAAACGCAAGTCTCTTCACAGCACAGCTAAGAACAGGGAGGGGTGAATGAACCCGTTGCGAGACGAACAGAACTGTCTCTTCTCCTATTTGAGGCAATTATAGTTAAGTGTCTTGCTCAAAGAACACAAGTGTCATGACTGGGATTCGAACCCACAAAGATTAAAGATGGTTAAAGATGAAAAAAGTTGACAAATTCTGTGGCCTGTTCTTGGACCTACCTACACGAAGGGCTTCAGCGATGTATTCTGCATCGTGCTCAAGGACACAAGTGTCATGACCGGGATTCGAACCCACATCCTGATGACTTAGCCTCCAGAACTTGAGCCCGATCCACTAACCACTAGGCCACGACACGCTACAAAATGATATGTGCTCCTTGTAATAAAAACTTCTTCATTTTATGTTTTTTTCCCCAAGGATAACCATTACGACCCAAGGCAAATACAAGGCTATTGAGGCAATGGCAATACCCAAATTAGTGAACCTCGTCAATGACAAATCAAGTGAGGTACGCCTCAATGCGATCAAGGCAATCACCACGCTGTCCGAAGCTCCAGAGGGTAGGAAAGCCTTACTTGAGAACGTATCCACGGTAAGATTTCAGATTCGTAAACCTTCAGCAGGCCTGGAATTACAGGGAGACCATGGTCTTGGCCTAAGTGCCCCTTCAAATGTTTCCACTAGACTTTAAGATTTTTCCAATGGAAGTGCCCATTGCAAAATGAAAATGACCTTGTCAGTTGTTTTTTAAACAACTCTCGAAATTTCATCAAAATTGGACGGAAAAATCTACCTGCATTTTTGGTCCTCTCTTTTTTTAATGAAATTTTAGAGTAATTAAAAAGTTATTGATCCTATTCAACTCAAATTATTTTCAGTATAAGCCTGCATGTTCATTCACATGTTGAAACATTTTTTGGCTGGTTTCCAGGTACTCAAAAAAAGTTACAACCATTGGGAAAAACTGCCAACAGTACGATAGATATGTGGTCCTTTGTAGCGTTTCCTGTCAATACCCAACACACGGGACCTACGCCTTTTTGTCCCATCTGAAGAACGAAGCAATACTGGTTAGGTGTCTTGCTTAAGACAAGGGTGTCAAGACCGGGACTCGAACCCACACCTCTGCTGATCAGAAACACCAGAGCTAGATCTAGGGCGCTTGACCACTTGGCCACAACACTCCACATAAGTACATGTATTATGATTCCGTCATTAGAACTTGAGTCTGATACACTAAACCACACCACCACGACCATCATGATTGTATACAATATATATGTTTATTTGAAACTAGCATACCTTATACATATTCATGATCTAGAGTCGAATTCTTACTGGTCCATTCACCATTATGTGCTATTTTTTGCTGTTTACCAACAAGCGTAATCTGCCAGTATCCACGCACAGGGTAAATACGCATGCGTAGTAGACTGTCGCATATTGCAATAGTCTACTATGCCTACGCTTTAGGAAGCAAAACTGGAACTGTCGCACGGGTGTAGTGCACACCATTATGTCCGAGGATTTCTATTGTTCCTGTACTGAAGCAATCCCCATTGGTTTTGTACACAAATGGCGTGCGAGGACCCATGAAGACAAAGAAATGACTAGTGAGGACCTATTGTCCCTTTTGAAAAATGTCCTCGCAGCATATGGTCAAACATGTACACACACACAGGCAAACATCGCCCTAGCTACATACATGTGAAAAGATGGCAGCACATGTATATGTAAATGTCAGTTCGTGTTTTTCCTAAGCTCAATGCCGAACTAGTACGAGGTATAGTAAAACAAGTATAACATGGTTTATTTCCAGTGGACAGTCGATATTAGCTTAGTATTGGAAGTGGACAAACTAGTTCCCTCGGCTATGCCGAGGGGAGCCAGCGGCGTAGCCAAGGCAGGCCTGGGGGGCACTTGCCCCCCCCCCACACAAATTTTCAGTGCCCACCCAGGTGCTCTCCCCCCATAAAAAAATAGATACACGTAATTCATTAAAAAAACATGGTACCTGGGCCCCCCACCTGAAAAGCAATACCCCCTGTGTGCCCCCCCCCCCCAAGTGAACAAATCCAAACCATGTTATTGTTTGCTAGATGATCTGATGGGAATTATCCAATCCTCCCCAAAACAATGATGTACCTTTACCCTTTACATTTGTGTGCACAGATTGAGAAGAGGTTGCAGGATGATTCCGGAGCCGTGGTCAAGGCTGCTGACATCGCAGTCAAAGTCATCACATGGAAACCTTAAGACAAGATCTCTCTTTTCAGATAGGATATTTAAAGAATGTTATTTTTGTACTCACCTTGTGGAACACGCATAATAGTAAAACTAAAGACTACAGAATACTATCATTCGAAGCTCAAATAAAATTATCACTCTGCAAACTTTAACAAGAAAAAATAGTTGAAGGGGCTGTGTCGTCATGATTGTAGCAGGCCTGTCGCTGTGCGTGGAAAGATGAACTCTGACCCAGATACTGCCACCAGGTGGGCTTGCCGTCTTTGTCAAACTGTGATGTGACCGCCGGCGGGGCACGCGCGCGTAGGAACTGGGTTATTCCATCTACTGATGTAATCATGACGACACCGCCCCTTTAAATATTTGACACTCCGTGTTGAAACCAGGCTCTTCCTGCCAAAACTCAAAACTGGGGTTAGTTGCTCATCAATGAGATACTATAAGATATCACACTAGCGCGAGTGGAATACAGGAAAATATAGCGTTTCTGCGGCCCATATCCCACCAGGCCGAAGTCCGAGTTGGATATTGAATGCAGACGCGCTATATTTTCCCGTATTCCCGAACGCGCATGTGATAACGAATTTATCTTCCAGTCAACTTCATACTGCCTCATGAAAACATACAATGAAAATCAATAAAAATCAAAATCACACGCGCAAAGTTTAAAAGTTTAGAGCGTTATTTGATGAAGAGCAGCACGCGTAACCGCCAAGTTTAGAAGGTTATTTTGCACTCTCCGTATACAGAGTGTTTTGCATGATACTCTAAATACGCAGAGTGCAATATAGACTACTGGGAGTATGATATGGGTTTATTACCACACTCCCGTTGAGCAATCTGATTGGAGGATTAGCGCGTCCTGGAAGACAAGATGTCTTAAACAGTGTGGGTATAGTACTTACCTCACACATCTAAATTAGATGCAAATAAGAGCTTCTGAGTAATACCTAAATATTAAGGTGTATTATGTAAGGTCTTTTCAACAACGTTGAAGACATCTCATGAACTTGATATCATGGAGCAAGTTCGATCAGATCAAGGACCATTATAGTTAACCACAGTTGGACCAACTCTGATCGAACTCACGTTAGTCAAGGATGCTTGGACTAGTCTAGTCGACTATTCGGGACCAGCCTATCGCGGTTGGTCGCATCGCTGGTTACCAATAGCCGTTTCATAAGCACAGTGCACAGGGGACCAGTGACCAGAAAAGTTATAACGCTGATTTTGCCGTTTTCTCATGGTCACTCGGACGTGACATGACTAGAGTCATTCGTACGTCAACTTCAGTGCGCATGCACTACGTACATCACTAACCAACCACTGGTCAACCATCGGTTCTTGATCGAACTTGCTCATGGCTGATGTTTCAGTGGTCTTCACTTTTAAAGGGGCTGTGTCGTCATGATCATAGCAGTAAATGGAATAACCCAGTTACTATGAGCGTACGTGCCAGTGGTCACATCACAGTTTGACAAAAATAAGAATTCGCCAATGACAAGTGGTGGTTAATTGCAAACTAAAAATGAACATTGCCTAGATCTCAACACTATCTCACATCCATCGGCCATGTACAAACATTATTTTGCATGTGACATGTATTTTGTACATTGTTCGTGACGTACATAAATGTTTTGTAATTTTTTCAAAACGGAATCATCTGTGAAAAGTTGCCCAGAGAAGACATTTCTAAAAGAGAAAAATAGTTTGTGAGAAAAGCATTTCCTTGTATTTATGTATGTGTTTTTAAACTAATTTGTGGATGAACAAAGACAAATTGACTAGAACGGGATGTGAACCTTCGACCTCCGGATTAATTTACCAGCACTCTACCAAATGAGCCATCTAGCCCGAGTCCTATGATAGTGGTCTCCCTAGGCCATCATAGGGCTGAATATAGTATGGTTGGTTTAATCCGGAAGTCACAGTGTAGTTTTTCAACTAATTTGTGGATGAACAAAGACAAATTGACTAGAACGGGATGTGAACCTTCGACCTCCGGATTAATTTACCAGCACTCTACCAAATGAGCCATCTAGCCCGAGTCCTATGATAGTGGTCTCCCTAGGCCATCATAGGGCTGAATAGTATGGTTGGTTTAATCCGGAAGTCGCAGGTTCAAATCCCTTTCGAGTCAATTTGTCTTTATTCACCCAGAAACTGAATTAACTTTACTTAGTCAGTTTCCTTTGTGGTTTTTTATAAATATTTATAAGCCATGACATGATCAAATATTGTGGAAACAAATTATGTGAGATGTAATTACAATATGTATATATGTAAATCATTGTTATCAGACAAAAGTGAACAGAAATGTAAATCTGATGATAAGTAATACCATTTATCATTCCAAAAATAATGTGAGTAATTTAAATAATATTATACACACAACTAAAATGAATGAGTTGTTTGGGAACTATGTGTAACAGTGCTTCAAATGCAGTCAGTCTATGATTTTGCACAACAGACCGATTCATTGAGCCCCGCCTACCTTAACAACTGCCTAGGAACAGCACATGGTGTGACTTTCTTGCCACGATCGCAGCGGTGGTTCGGTTGCGGCCACACACACGTATCGGATACACACACGTACATGGTTTTCGTGAACAGTATGGATTTAGTTTCGTGGCCTTTTTGAGCACTGCCTTGAGTCCAAAGAACAATACAGACAGGAACACTGTTAAACCACTTTTACACAACTGTACTGGACCACTGCTGTGGGATTTGCACCACCAGGATTACGAAAAAATTTAAACAAAAACCAGAGTTAGTACAGTTGTGTGTGCTGTTGGGCCAGAACAATGGCGGTTTGTTTACTTTCCTAATGGGATTTTAACGTGTTGGACTTTTATCAAGGCTGTGATTGGTCAATACGTTAGTAGGCGGGGCTTCATGGATTGGTCTATTAAGAGTAAGCACATTGGTATATTGCGAAATCTATTTGAGCATTTGCTAACCGCACCTTTTCCTTGGTTTGTAAATAGTAAAGTGAGAAAATAAAATTAGCTGTTGCTAACTGCTTATACCAACCAAAAGGACTTGTTGTAAATGTAAAACATTGTTAATGGCCTCAGGGTGCGACCCTAGCAGAGTCTTTCTCAAAGGCTAAATAGTAAAATTAAAGACTACAGGATGCTATCATTCAAAACTAAAATAAAACGATCACTCTGCAAACTTTAACATGAAATATAGTTAAAGGCCGGCTGTGTCACGTCATCATGATTGTAGCAGGCCTGTGGCTGTGTATGGAAAGATGAACTCTGACCCCGATACTGCACACGGGTGGGCTTGCCGTCTTTGTCAAACTGTGATGTGACCGCCGGGGCGCACGCGCGCGTAGGAACTGGGCTATTCCATCTACTTATGTAATCAAGACGACACAGCCCCTTTAAAACACAAGCCAATAGACCTTATGCATTGACGTCATTACGCCGCAATCTTAGAGGTAAATCGATGATATAACAATGGAAACGCAGAGATTTGTACGCGCGGTGCACAGGATTGGCCAATGAACAACCTCATTTTGACCTCTAGACAAGGGCGCCCTACTCAAATGACGCCATGTGCATAAGGTCTATGGAGGGCTTTTGGTAGCAAGGCGGCAGCATGTGAACTTGACTCTCTGCCTGCTAGGAGCGACCTCTGGGTCCGATTGGCCCATGAGTTGACCCAAAATATCCTCTACTACCGGATCCGACTGGCCTCCTTTGCTTATAAGCAAGGCATATCATGATAACGCCCCACATATTCTTCTAAATAAACCGTTCTAAATCCGCCTCGCTTATTAGAGTGGATGCTCTGTCGTGATACCATGATACTATACCGTGCCCGATATGTGGCAGAGGGAGGCCCCCAAATGTTCCCATACTCTAACACACTCTTCCCCTCAAAAGAATTCCTAAAATCCTCAAAAGAATTCCAGAGATTTCTAGAACAAAATGAAGATACAATAAGAGGGGGGGGAGTACACCCTGCCACACCAAATGTATGATACTATCATGAGAGGTTTATAAGCGAGGCGATCATGCTTTGGTGCCTCGCTTGTGAGTGACGGTGGCTAGGCGAATCAGTTGCCCATACACAATTATATTATTCCCGCTACTTGGCGCGAAAGTCACGGCTTAAACCCTTCGTAACAGTCACCATATCTTCTTACTTTCTACAAGAACCAAACGTTTTTGTAACGGCCCCATCCCAAATACAGCTCACGAATTTTAAACATTAATACAAACACTATACCTGCTCATCTTTAAAATATGAAAAACCAACCTGGAAACTTATTTTTTTTCCCGAGAACAAATTGTTTTGCTCAAAATTTATCAAAGAAAAAAGTTTGGGGGTAATGAATAATAACGTTAATAATGTAGTGTAAGAAAAGGGTGCTTAAAATTAATACGTATGAATGTATATGATCCAGTTTCTGTTGCCTTCCCATATGTCTACCCATCGAACACTCCTGTTCTTGGTCTCCCCTTCCCACCCTTGGTCTCGGTCTCCGTATGGGTTTTTGTCTCAGACCTGCTGGACTTGGTCTTGGTCTCAGACCTCCCCGTCTTGGTCTTGGTCTGGGTCTATAGTACTGGCCGATCTCGACTAAAACATTTTGTTTCTTGGTATGCAAACAAAAGTCGCTGAAGTTTGGTGGTGTGGCTTAAAATCCTGTCTTTAATTCATTGTCAAATATCTTAGAAATGTTTTTTTTTCTTTCACGTTTTCAGGGAACTTATAAATTAAATTGACAATTTTTTTATATAATTTTTTTTGGAACTAGGCAGGAAATTGCAATCACGTACATGGTTGGTGAGATTTTGTAAAGTCTATTGTAGTTGGTTACCGGGGTGGGTATGATTAAAAATGTAGGTGAGGGTTCCTTTGTTGTGTTTTTACTTTTTCAAGAAAAACATTTGCCAGACGTGCCACAGGGTGTATACAGTTTCATTTTTTCACAACTTTTCAATTCCATGTACCAGTTCCCATCCCATGGAAAACACTCAAACAGAAATTGTTAACTCTAAACTATTTTTGGATTATAGTTTATTGTATGAGGTTTTTAATTTTAAGGCTTGGGTTTTGAGTCCAACCAAACTTCAACATGTTTTGTTTGTGTACCAGGAAAATGCGTTCACAGACACGGTTGGGTAGAGTTTTGTAATGTATGGCACTTCGTCACGTGCTAGCATTTTGGGCAATTATTTTTTGTAGCTAGTCCATTTCTTTGAGATTTTCTATATCCAATGTTTTCGTTTTTATCTACAGGAATAGATTAAATGTTTGCTGCTCAACAATTATTAAAACAGGCAGAGTATAAACTTGATAGCTTATGGCAATTATACATTTATAAACAAACATGGCCGGTATTAGTCATATAAATAGGGAAATTATGTGTACAATATTGGAAGCACCCTCACTCTTGTTTAAAACCTACACATCTGTCATCCATACAGAAATGAATACTCAGAGACTTAAGCCCGGTTCATACTTTACGCCAAGGCGAAGCGAATTTGACGTCACACGTGACATTCGCCACGAATTTCGCAAACAGTTCCCGGTCCTTACATCGTTTTCGCTCTGACTGCATGTATATACAGTCAAAAGAGAACGATGTAGGGACCGGCAAATAAATGTCTCTGTTCTAGTTTCTGTTGCCTTCCCGAGTCTCCCCTTGGACCCTCCTGTTCTCGGTCTCCCCTTCCCCCGTGGTCTCGGTTAGCTGTTTCCGCCCTTGGTATTGGTCACAGTCTGGGTTTTGGTCTCAGGCCTGCTGGTCTTGGTCTTGGGCCTGCTGGTCTTGGTCTTGGGCCTGCTGGTCTTGGTCTTGGGCCTGCTGGTCTTGGTCTTGGGCCTGCTGGTCTTGGTCTTGGGCCTGCTGGTCTTGGTCTTGGGCCTGCTGGTCTTGGTCTTGGGCCTGCTGGTCTTGGTCTTGGGCCTGCTGGTCTTGGTCTTGGGCCTGCTGGTCTTGGTCTTGGGCCTGCTGGTCTTGGTCTTGGGCCTGCTGGTCTTGGTCTTGGGCCTGCTGGTCTTGGTCTTGGGCCTGCTGGGCTTGGTCTTGGGCCTGCTGGTCTTGGTCTTGGGCCTGCTGGTCTTGGTCTTGGGCCTGCTGGTCTTGGTCTCGGGCCTGCTGGTCTTGGTCTCGGGCCTGCTGGTCTTGGTCTTGGGCCTGCTGGTCTTGGTCTTGGGCCTGCTGGTCTTGGTCTTGGGCCTGCTGGTCTTGGTCTTGGGCCTGCTGGTCTTGGTCTTGGGCCTGCTGGGCTTGGTCTTGGGCCTGCTGGTCTTGGTCTTGGGCCTGCTGGTCTTGGTCTTGGGCCTGCTGGTCTTGGTCTCGGGCCTGCTGGTCTTGGTCTCGGGCCTGCTGGTCTTGGTCTTGGGCCTGCTGGTCTTGGTCTTGGGCCTGCTGGTCTTGGTCTTGGGCCTGCTGGTCTTGGGTCTTGGGCCTGCTGGTCTTGGTCTTGGGCCTGCTGGTCTTGGTCTTGGGCCTGCTGGTCTTGGTCTTGGGCCTGCTGGTCTTGGTCGTGGGCCTGCTGGTCTTGGTCTTGGGCCTGCTGGTCTTGGTCTTGGGCCTGCTGGTCTTGGTCTTGGGCCTGCTGGTCTTGGTCTTGGGCCTGCTGGTCTTGGTCTTGGGCCTGCTGGGCTTGGTCTTGGGCCTGCTGGTCTTGGTCTTGGGCCTGCTGGTCTTGGTCTTGGGCCTGCTGGTCTTGGTCTCGGGCCTGCTGGTCTTGGTCTCGGGCCTGCTGGTCTTGGTCTTGGGCCTGCTGGTCTTGGTCTTGGGCCTGCTGGTCTTGGTCTTGGGCCTGCTGGTCTTGGTCTTGGGCCTGCTGGTCTTGGTCTTGGGCCTGCTGGGCTTGGTCTTGGGCCTGCTGGTCTTGGTCTTGGGCCTGCTGGTCTTGGTCTTGGGCCTGCTGGTCTTGGTCTCGGGCCTGCTGGTCTTGGTCTCGGGCCTGCTGGTCTTGGTCTTGGGCCTGCTGGTCTTGGTCTTGGGCCTGCTGGTCTTGGTCTTGGGCCTGCTGGTCTTGGGTCTTGGGCCTGCTGGTCTTGGTCTTGGGCCTGCTGGTCTTGGTCTTGGGCCTGCTGGTCTTGGTCTTGGGCCTGCTGGTCTTGGTCGTGGGCCTGCTGGTCTTGGTCTTGGGCCTGCTGGTCTTGGTCTTGGGCCTGCTGGTCTTGGTCTTGGGCCTGCTGGTCTTGGTCTTGGTCCTGCTGGTCTTGGTCTTGGGCCTGCTGGTCTTGGTCTTGGGCCTGCTGGTCTTGGTCTTGGGCCTGCTGGTCTTGGTCTCGGGCCTGCTGGTCTTGGTCTCGGGCCTGCTGGTCTTGGTCTTGGGCCTGCTGGTCTTGGTCTTGGGCCTGCTGGTCTTGGTCTTGGGCCTGCTGGTCTTGGTCTTGGGCCTGCTGGTCTTGGTCTTGGGCCTGCTGGTCTTGGTCTTGGGCCTGCTGGTCTTGGTCTTGGGCCTGCTGGTCTTGGTCTCGGGCCTGCTGGTCTTGGTCTCGGGCCTGCTGGTCTTGGTCTTGGGCCTGCTGGTCTTGGTCTTGGGCCTGCTGGTCTTGGTCTTGGGCCTGCTGGTCTTGGTCTTGGGCCTGCTGGTCTTGGGTCTTGGGCCTGCTGGTCTTGGTCTTGGGCCTGCTGGTCTTGGTCTTGGTCTCGGACCTCCCCGTCTTGGCCTTGCCCCCCACCCCCCACACCCAGAACTCTTGGCCCCCATGGACTCCGCATCAGACAGTTCAGAGGACTCACCCGAGGAGGATATTGTCCGTTAGTAGTAGGCCTACTGGGAGCCTACGTAGAGTCTAATTTCAGAATTTTGTGTACAATAACTCCTAAGATTTGTTTGGTTTCAAGGGCGTCGATCGCTACCGAAAAGTGTGTGTGTGTGTGTGTGGGGGGGGGGGGGGGGGCAACAGCAGCGTAGCGAAGGCACTTTCTTTCGGGAGTGTGGAATTTGACATCATCAAATTAAAGTAAAAGCATAATGACATGGGACTCACCAACATGTGGGGGTTCGGGGGCATAGCCCCGAGCGCTCATGAGGTTTTTCAGTGATTCGAAGGTTAAAAATGGCCCTCAAATACCTAACATTAAACGACTCATAATTCGAAATGCAAGCTTTGAAAACCGTATTTTTTTTTTGCGAATCCCCTGTTGGAGTGAATAGACATAATTTCTAGCTAGGGTCCAGGGGGCAAAGCCCCCAGACGGTTTAGCTCATCGGACTCAAGTTCCAATGGCTAAGTCATCGGGGGTTTGGGTTCGAATAGGCAATACAAAATCCCTCTACCATGTAACTGTATGTGAATGCACTCTACTGGCTGATTTACAAACAAACACTTCGAAGTATGGTTTGGCTTAAAAAAAAACCACTTAGCCTCAAACATCAATTTTATATTCCAAAAGAAAACCATCTTTATCTCAAAAAATAAAAAACCGCACCCGCATAACCATAACCCAAAACAATGAACAATACTAAGTGCCCCAATGTATGTGACTGCACTTTTCTGTCTGGTACACAAACAAAACAATCTTTTCAATTTAATTTATAAGTTCCCCTGAAAACACTTCAACAAAACATTATTCTGGGTTTTAAGCCAAACTTCAAAAATATTTGGTTGTAACCAGGAAACAGTAGTTGAGACCGGCCAGTCTTGAGACCCAGACCAAGAAAAAGACAAGGCCGAGACCAAGACCAAGACCAGCAGGTCCGAGACCAAGACCAAGACCAGCAGGTCCAAGACCAAGACCAAGACCAGCAGGTCCAAGACCAAGACCAAGACCAGCAGGTCCGAGACCAAGACCAAGACCAGCAGGTCCGAGACCAAGACCAAGACCAGCAGGTCCAAGACCAAGACCAAAACCAGCAGGTCCAAGACCAAGACCAAGACCAGCACGTCCAAGACCAAGACCAAGACCAGCAGGTCCAAGACCAAGAAAAAGACAAGCAGGTCCAAGACCAAGACCAAGACAAGCAGGTCCAAGACCAAGACCAAGGCCAGCACGTCCAAGACCAAAACCAAGACCAGCAGGTCCAAGACCAAGACCAAGACCAGCAGGTCCAAGACCAAGACCAAGACCAGCATGTCCGAGACCAAGACCAAGACCAGCAGGTCCAAGACCAAGACCAAGACCAGCACGTCCAAGACCAAGACCAAGACCAGCACGTCCAAGACCAAGACCAAGACCAGCACGTCCAAGACCAAGACCAAGACCAGCAGGTCCGAGACCAAGACCAAGACCAGCACGTCCAAGACCAAGACCAAGACCAGCAGGTCCAAGACCAAGACCAAGACCAGCACGTCCAAGACCAAGACCAAGACCAGCAGGTCCAAGACCAGGACCAAGACCAGCACGTCCAAGACCAAGACCAAGACCAGCACGTCCGAGACCAAGACCAAGACCAGCAGGTCCAAGACCAAGACCAAGACCAGCATGTCTGAGACCAAGACCAAGACCAGCAGGTCCGAGACCAAGACCAAGACCAGCAGGTCCGAGACCAAGACCAAGACGGGGAGGTCCGAGAGAGAGAGACCAAGACCAGCACGTCCAGGACCAAGACCAAGACCAGCAGGTCCGAGACCAAGACAAGACCAGCAGGTCCGAGACCAAGACCAAGACCAGCACGTCCAAGACCAAGACCAAGACCAGCAGGTCCAAGACCAAAACCAAGAGGGAGAACCAGACCAAGACCAAGACCAAGACCAGCAGGTCCGAGACCAAGACCAAGACCAGCAGGTCCAAGACCAAGACCAAGACCAGCAGGTCCAAGACCAAGACCAAGACCAGCAGGTCCAAGACCAAGACCAAGACCAAGACCAGCACGTCCAAGACCAAGACCAAGACCAGCAGGTCCGAGACCAAGACCAAGACCAGCACGTCCAAGACCAAGACCAAGACCAGCAGGTCCAAGACCAAAACCAAGAGGGAGAACCAGACCAAGACCAACGTGGGAGATCCACACCGAGACAAAGACGGGATATCCACACAAAGACGGGGAGGTTCGAGACCAAGACCAAGACCAAGACGGGAGACATTACACAAATTAGGAGGGCAAAAGAAACTGAAACATTGACGTTCATATAAACTAATTTTGAGCATCCTTTTAAAAAAATAATTGTAACGTAGAGTTATCCCCAAAATTGTTTTTGATAAAATTTGAACGAAACAAATGAAAGCTTTACCCCCACTGCTTTCGGGGGAGAATGTAAACAATCTTTAAAAATGCATTTCAATTTGTTACATTCATTATGGGAAGTTATGGAAGGAGTATAGACCTTCCTCTTTAAAATGACAACAATTCAGATGAAGATATTGATACCATCATCATCTACATTGCCCCTACAATCCGGGACAAAATTCCCTGGGACACCCCCGTACCCCCCGACCAATGTTGACCACTTTTGACTACAGCGTGACCGTGGGCCAAATGTTATGACCATCCCTAAATAGGGCAAGTATTACAGATAACTCAGTTGATAGAGTCAGTTTTTCTTTGTTCACCCCTACATTGATTTAAAATTTTACCCGGTTGTGGTTTATTGCTTGATATTTAAATATGTTACACAAAATATTAAAAAAATAGTGATCACTATTTTGGAAACGACCCAACCAAAAATGGGGTGTATTTTCTTAAAATAGTAAGTTTGCAAAACATGTTGAATTTGGTCACAACGTCTGTCAACAAAACTTTGCTAACATTTGGCCGTCCATGCCAACAAGCGCAGTTATAGTAACAAAAGACAGGTCTGTTTTATTCATTCAGTCACAACATGTCACACAAATTCCGAATGCCGATATCAGAATATCACATAAAGATTCGATATATCTGGGTTGTTCCCCCTAATTCTTCCTGTTCCGGAGATGAGAAGTGTAATACGCTAAATGTATGGGCCCAATTCACAGAGCTGCATAAAAGCACAAAAATACACACAAAACAATTTTGCCAACCAGAACACGGTTACCAGCCAAAATACCATGGCACATGCACCCTCTTTGACTGGTGTCATGCTAATTTTTGCTTAGAAAAAAATGTTAAGCAAAATTGTCTGCTTAGAGCCCCCGCTCAACATTGGTAAAATGTCTGTAAATGCTTCCATTCTTTGCACAAATCAAGATATTTCGAAAAAAACCAATCTGTGAAAATGTCAGCTCATTTCGTTGTTTTGTTTGCAAGAAAACGGTAAAAATGCATTCAGCATTTTTGAACGCACTCCTGCAGGCAGAGTTTTCGTCTCACTAATTTTGGACCTTATTTCTTTTATTACTTAAAAACGATAACACTTCAGGCAGAAATATTTTAAGGAAAGTTTTCTACCATCATTTTCTTTATACCATGTATTAAGGCATATGTAATTTTGTGAACATTTATGTTTTTCTTTTTACCAATGTTGAGCGGGCCTTCAAAGACTGTTTGTTTTTTAGGCCGAACAACACTTCAAAGCGTTTGTTTGTGTATCAGTCAGGAAAGTGCATTCACATACAGTTACATGGTAGGGGGATTTGTCTATTGTAATGGGCTATGGGTAAAAGTGGGTGCGTTTTTCCAAAATCTATTTCCAAACGTGCCATAGTGTTTTTTTTTTTTTTTTTTAAATGTCAAGGAAAATTTTTCATTATTTCAAACTTTAAAGTTCACATGGAAAACTCCCTGATAAAAAAGTGTTTTAGGATTATAATTGTATGAGGTTGAAGGACTGCGCTTGGAGTCCAACCAAACTTCAAAATCTGTTGTTTGTGTAAAAGGAAAATGCGGTCACAGTTAAGTAATTTTTATAATGTATGGCACTTGCATTTTGGGCAAAGTATTTCTTGTATCTAGTTCTCTTTATAACTGCCACACAGATCCTTGTCATTTGATTGATGGAACCTACATCACATAACATTCAATATTATTCCCATCAGCGTCGGTGATCCAAAAGTCCTATTTGCCCTAGGGGAATAGTATACATATATGGACTGGCAATGAGGGAAATAGTGCACGTCTATGCAACCCGAGGGCCTGTGAGTGACCAGGAGAGGATCCTGGTCACTCACAGGCCCGAGGGGTGCATAGACGTGCACTATTGCCCGAATAATGCCAGTCCATATATGTGTTTTATAACACACCTCAGTCCAAAATGTCGGTTTTTCGGCCGGAGATTCTTTTCGATCCGCAGACGCCGCCGTTTTCTTGAGGGCGCTCTTTACCAGTCAATAGTTTTTTTTGGTTTTTGAAACTTTCCCGCTTTGCGAACTATGTCTTCCAAAATAATGAAGTGCGTGCGGTGCGTGTGACGCAGATTTCATGCACTAGGCTATATTAGTTCACCCAACGCGACTGTGTTTCAGCAAATCAGGATAAAGAACCAGGGAGAGGTGTGTTTTAATATACACATATCGACTGGCAATGAGGGAAATAGTGCACGTCTATGCAACCTGAGGGCCTGTGAGTGACCAGGAGAGGATCCTATTTCCCGAGGCTGAAGGCCGAGGGAAGTAGGACCCTCTTCTGGTCACTCACAGGCCCGAGGGGTGCATAGACGTGCACTATTTCCCTCATTGCCAGTCCATATGTGTTTTAATATTGACAGCTTCGAGTGCGGTTGCGAAGCCGAGGTGAAAATGAATTGCCGTCTGGGCCATGGGGGTCACCAATCAAAGAGGGAGTCGTGTCATGGGAATCGTGGCGTGTCGCGGCAGAACGGTTTAGCTCATCGGACTCAAGTTCCAATGGCTAAGTCATCGGGGGTTTGGGTTCGAATCCCGGTCATGACACTTGTGTTCTTGAGCAAGACACTTAACTACATAATTGTTTCTCTTCATCCAGGGATAAATGGGTACCAGTGAGGGCCAACTATGGTTTATGTGAATGAATTAGCTATGAACCTGGCTTATAACAGAATCTTTGGAATCCAGGTCATTTATAGTTTATAGGGTGTTATTTTGGACCCTTTGCACGTACGTCACACGCGGCGACTGTGCCACGTTCACCATTTTAGGAGTCAACAGGTAGGTATACGTGTAAACGCCGCGTCACCTTAAACCCCCAGTTTAACATTGGTAAACCGACTGTAAATACTTCCATTCTTTGCACAAATCAATATATTTGTAATAAAACCAACCTGTGAAAACATACCAGTCGCCGATTGCTTAAGACCTGAGTATATATAAACTACGATGATGTTGAGACGATCGGCTTCAGTCGCCGTCAAAAAAAAAATCAACAGTCGCAAGAGTAGAAAAATTCTAACTTCTGCGACGTTTTCCCAACACTTGTTCCACGACATTCACACGTTTTTTCTCAGTTATAGTGACCTGTCGATTTCACAAAGTGCTGAGATTCATCTTAAAGTTGAATTGTCAATATCACATTAGTAATTTTCATTGTGACATCACACTTTACTTAGCTATTAAGAGTGATTTGCAGTTAAGATCAATCTTAGCTCTTTGTGAAATCGAGCCCCGGATCATCAGAGTGTTAATTTTCTGCTTGATCCCGACGGTTCCGTCGCAGAGCAAGCAAAAAAATAGGTCGACCTGAAGGGGCGGCTCAGTGCGCACCACATTGTTATACACACGTTGATATTGACTTCCATGGTGCAACCAAGATTATTGTGATGATGACGTCAGGTGAATCGGGTCAATACTTACACTCTAAAATCTACAGGGTCAGAATTGACCCGGATTCTGGGTCACAGGAGGCCCAACCCCCTTCCGTGTCAGGAACCAGATGAGTCAAACTGACCCAAAACTATGACAAACTGACAATGAATCCGAGTCAAAATCCCCATTTTAACCAGTTTCCGAGTCAGCCTGAACCAGAAATGGTTCAGGTGTGGATTTCACGAAGCGCTACTCTCTTAATGTAAAAGAGTGAAAACATCACTCTCTTGCCCGAGTGGTGATGTAATTTTCACTCTTTTAAGATCTCTAGTTTGCTCTTTTAGAATGAAATTTTAATGAAGTTCACTCTGAATCGAGTGAAAAAGAAAATGTTTCCACTCTAAAAAGACTTGTCCGCCATATGGCTCTTTTAGAGTGGAAATGTTTTCTTTTTCACTCGATTCAGAGTGAACTTCACTCAAATTTCACTGTTTTAAAGAGCAAACTATAATGAACTGCACACTAAAAAGAGTGAAAATTCAATACACCACCACTCGGGCAAGAGAGTGGTGTTTTCACTCTTTTACATTAAGAGAGTAGGACTAGTCTTATCCTGAGTTAAGATGAGAAACTAGTCCTAACTTATAGCACTATTCATAAGTAAGGACTAGTCCTAAGTTAGGAATGGTTTTTTGTGAAATCCACCCCAGGGCCTGCCTCCAGGGACCCGGGATCCGAGTCAATTCTTACCTGGTAGTTTTAGAGTAATATTAACTTGTTATCGTTGTTCCTATCATGTTGAGGCAGAATGTCATGAAAAACTTGGTACAAAATGTTCCCAAACTCTTAAGCGATAAATTCCAGTGGTGTAGCGAAGGGACTTCCTTTTTGGTTGCGGAATTCCAACTTTTCCGACTGATGATGGGTTAAATAGATCAAATTCTTGAAGTTACTGAGAGGCAACTTGCGACATTGCGTCCATGACCATCGGAACCTAGTCTCTAAACGTTAAATAGTGAAAAAACACTGTCTTGTCCGCCATATCACTATTGCTAGAGAGTACTGGATGAATGATACTTCCATGATATTCCATTTTAAAGTATGAAATCGCCGTCTTTTTCTAACATACACGCACGCTCAATGTGCAACTTGAAGTCAGCGTCTAATAATGCCGCTGACATTAACTTAGTAACTTTCCTGAATGAAACAGCAGAAGCTTTAACAATAAATATAAATAAATAAAACCGCGGCAATTGTTTTTTAAAAATCTGCATGCTGTAGCGTAAAGGCTGTTGTTACTGCCAGGGGTCTGTAGCCGCCCGAGGACCCCGGAAATTTGTTGAAGATTAACCCCCGATAATTGGAGCGTGCATCGCCAAACTCGTTACAGGGTCTGGCAGCGCTAAATGTGCCCGGGAAAAAAATCGACGACGTATAATGCTCTGTGGTGCAATCTTAACATTTCTGGTTGATTTTTTGCGTAAAAATTAGTTGGAATTATTTGTGTTTTCTCAATTTTTGTGAAGACAGGGAAAACAGATCTGTCGTCTCTTCCCTGTGCCCCCTCTCATCGTCCAACTGCATGTTTGTTTTACTCTGTTAGACTGAGGACTGAACTATGATAAACAGTTACTGATTATGCTTTAATGGGATAAACTAATGGGATAAACCATGCCACCATAATCAGACTCCAACACTTTGGGTGTTGAATCGTGCCGTATTGGTGTTGGATTTTGATAGACTGAGGAAGAATCCTTTTATAGTAAGTCATCTGCGAGACATGGTCTACACACTTCTGTAAAGATGACAAATGATAGGGTATTAAAGCCCCGGCTCAACATTGGTAAGAAGAAAAACATAAATGTTCACAGATTTACAATACCTTACATGGTATAAAGATTACGATGGTAGAAAACTTTGTTTGAAATCTTTCTGCCTGAGGTGTTATCGTTTTAAATAATAAATAAATAAGATCCATAATTTGTTTTCGTGTCAGTGAAACGAAAACTCTGCCTGTAGAAATGCGTACAAAAATGCTGAATGACGAAATGAGCTGAAATTCTCACAGGTTGGTTTTATTACAAATATCTTGATTTTGTGCAAAGAATGGAAGATCTGCAGTCAGTTTACCAATGTTGAGCCGGGGCTTTAAACGAGAGAATTATTCCATTACTGTACTTTCTCTCGGATATTGGCAGTTTTATTCCATATGTGTTTCCGGTTTCCGTCAACTATAAACTTTAAACTCTGCGTCATTGGCGGATCCAGGGGTGGGGTGGGGGCTGACGGGTGCTGAGAGGAGAGGGGAAGAGAGAAAGGAAAGGAAGAACAGAATCAGATACAAACGTTAAAGTATTCTCCCATCCCATTTGTTTTTTTCTCTCCCATGACTATTTCGTTGTAATTCGAAGCACTCAAAGGTCGTTCTTGATTCTCATCCACCCCCCCCCCATCCCTAAAAATATTCTGGATCTGCCCATGTGCGTGCTGTTGTTGAGTTATTTGTGTGCAACAACCACTAACTTAATCCCTTCCCATAAATCAAAACGAAAACTTTGGACAGAAAAACTGAAGAAAAAAAAGGGCTAGACCTTACAAATTACCCCAGCCATGTCTGTGACTACACTTTCCTTGCAGTATTGTTGGTCTCACCATCCGTCTCGTTCTCCCAAACCACCCCTCAGTCTTAGTGGTCCTGGGGTGGATTTCACAAAGAGCTAAGACTAGTCTTATCTTGAGTTAGGAAATGAAAACAACGCAATGAGCTGACATTTTCACAGATTGGTTTTGTTCGAAATATCTTGATTTGTGCAAAAAATGGAAGCATTTACAGACATTTTACCAATGTTGAGCGGGGGCTCTAAGCAGACAATTTTGCTTAACATTTTTTCTAAGCAAAAATTAGCATGACACCAGTCAAAGAGGGTGCATGTGCTATGGTATTTTGACTGGTAACCGTGTTCTGGTTGGCAAAATTGTTTTGTGTGTATTTTTGTGCTTTTATGCAGCTCTGTGAATTGGGCCCATACATTTAGCGTATTACACTTCTCATCTCCGGAACAGGAAGAATTAGGGGGAACAACCCAGATATATCGAATCTTTATGTGATATTCTGATATCGGCATTCGGAATTTGTGTGACCAGTTGTGACTGAATGGATAAAACAGACCTTTCTCTTGTTGATAAACAAACCGCGCTTGTTGGCATGGACGGCCAAATGTTAGCAAAACATTCTTGTTTTGTTGACAGACGTTGTGACCAAATTCAACATGTTTTGCAAACTTACTATTTTAAGAAAATACACCCCATTTTTGGTTGGGTCGTTTCCAAAAAAGTGTTCACTTTTTTTTAAATATTTTGTGTAACATATTTAAATATCAAGCAATAAACCACAACCGGGTAAAATTTTAAATCAATGTAGGGGTGAACAAAGAAAAACTGACTCTATCAACTGAGTTATCAGTAATACTTGCCCTATCTAGGGATGGTCATAACATTTGGCCCACGGTCACGCTGTAGTCAAAAGTGGTCAACATTGGTCGGGGGGGGGGGGGTACGGGGGTGTCCCAGGGAATTTTGTCCCGGATTGTAGGGGCAATGTAGATGATGATGGTATCAATATCTTCATCTGAATTGTTGTCATTTTTAAGAGGAAGGTCTATAGGGCCTACTCCTTCCATAACTTCCCATAATGAATGTAACAAATTGAAATGCATTTTTAAAGATTGTTTACATTCTCCCCCGAAAGCAGTGGGGTAAAGCTTTTATTTGTTTCGTTCAAATTTTATCAACAACAATTTTGGGGATAACTCGAAGTTACAATTATTTTTTCTAAAAGGGTGTTCAAAATTTGTTTGTATGAATGTCAATGTTTCAATTTTCTTTTGCCCTCCTATAATTTGTGTAATGTCTCCCGTCTTGGTCTCGAACCTCCCCGTCGTTGTGTGGGTATCCCGTCTTGGTCTTGGTGTGGGTCTCCCACGTTGGTCTTGGTCTGGTTCTCCCCCTTGGTTTTGGTCTTCGATCTGCTGGTCTTGGTCTTGGTCTTGGACCTGCTGGTCTTGGTTTTGGTCTCGGACGTGCTGGTCTTGGTCTTGGTCTTGGACCTGCTGGTCTTGGTCTCGGACCTGCTGGTCTTGGTCTTGGTCTCGGCCTTGTCTTTTTCTTGGTCTGGGTCTCAAGACTGGCCGGTCTCAACTACTATTTCCTGGTTACAACCAAATGTTTTTGAAGTTTGGCTTAAAACCCAGAATAATGTTTTGTTGAAGTGTTTTCAGGGGAACTTATAAATTAAATTGAAAAGATTGTTTTGTTTGTGTACCAGACAGAAAAGTGCAGTCACATACATTGGGGCACTTAGTATTGTTCATTGTTTTGGGTTATGGTTAGGCGGGTGCGTTTTTTTTTGTTGAGATAAAGATGGTGTTCTTTTGGAATATAAAATTGATGTTTGAGGCTAAGTGGTTTTTTTAAAGCCAAACCATACTTCGAAGTGTTTGTTTGTGAATCAACCAGTTAAGTGCTTTCACACACAGTTACATGGTAGAGGGATTTTGTATTGCCTATTGTAATGGGCTATGGTTATAAGTGGGTGCGTTTTTCTGTAAAGAAAAACATTTTTCCAAACGTGCCATAGTGTGGTGTTTTTAAATGGCAAAAAAAACCCACCCTCATTATTTCCAACTTTAAGTTCGAGTTAAAAACACCCTAACGAAAAAATGCTTTAGGATTATAATTGTATTAGGTTTAAAGCCACATCTCAACATTACTAAGAAGAAAAACATATATTTTCACAGATTTACATATACATGTACCTTACATGGTATAAAGATAATGATGGTAGAAAATTGTCCTTGAAATATTTATGCCTGAAGTGTTATCGTTTTTAAATAATAAATGAAATAAGATCCATAAGTAGTTTTCGTCTCAGTGAGACGAAAACTCTATAGGAATGCGTACAAAAATGCTGAATGCATTTTTATTGTTTTCTCGCAAATGAAACAACGAAATTAGCTGGCATTTTCACAGGTTTGTTTTATTACAAATATCTTGATTTGTGCAAAGAATGGAAGCATTTTTTGTCAGTTTACCAATGTTGAGCTGGGGCTTTAAAGACTGTGTTTTTGAGTCCTACCTAGCGTCAACAACTTCTGTTTGTGTACCAGGAAAATGCGGTAACAGACACGGTTGGGTAATTTTGTAATGTATGGGACTCCGTCACGTACTAGCATTTTGGGCAAAGTCTTTATTGTTATCTAGTTCTCTATATCATCCAGATGTTCTATTCAAAGTTTTCGCGTTGACTGATCGGAATAGATTAATTGTTTGCTGCTCAACAATAACTGAGCAACACGCAAAGTATAAAGTTCATGGTATATGAACACATTTAGACGAGTACAAAAAATGTCCAATAATATTCTTATAGATATGCCCAACAGACGCCATCATTTGCGGGCAATCAGCCTTTCCCATGAAGTATGCTAATTACATGCACGCATGCGTACAAACACTATTGGTTGGAAAACACCATAGAGTTGTGCACAAGGCAGACGCACAAACGCGTATGCGTCACGCAACCATCAGCCCCTACAAAAAGGCGCGATGTTCCTTCATTTTGCTGAATGTTCATCCCGAGCCTTTACTCAGGTAACTAAATTTCTCTTTCTAATTTGTTTCCCCTTGATTTAGCTTGTGTTTCTGGATTACTTGAATGAAGTGGCTGGTTGTGGATTAGTTGGAATCCACGCTCATTTTTTCGGCAAGGGGATTAAGAATTATGGCTTGCTTTAAGAAAGATGACCCCACGCTATTGCAGGCTTCAAGATGCCTGTTTGTTCAGTTCCCTGATTTTTTTTCGCCCACTGTTTTTTTCAGGAGAGAGAAAGAGAAAATGATAAAGCAAAGGTAAAGAGGAAAACACACAAACGTGTTAAGCTAATCCTGCTCAAAAGATAAAACAGTATCTGAATTAGTATCTGAATCCTCATCATTTTTTTGCACTCTTACAATAGCGTGGGGTCATTATAATATTTCTTAAAGCAATCCATAATTCTTAATCCCCTTGGCAAAAATCTGAGCGTGGATTCCAACTAATCCATAAACCAGCCACTTCATTCAAGTAACCTTGAAGTTAGTAAATCTAAATAATTATCGGCACGCGCATGCGCACGGAGTGTTTAAAAAAAGGTTGTGCTAGTTCATCATCGTTATCGAGCAGCTGAGGCCCAACCAAAAGGATTCAGATTGTTTAAAAAATGTTTTAGTTCACGGTTCTTACCATCAAAATTGAAAATGAAAACATTATGGGTTGACCGCCAATGAACATTCAAAATTCGTTCCCTTAAAATCGTACTTGTCAAAATCTACCCAAACACGGAGACAACGCATCTTTGGTATGAATATTATACTGTCAAAATTATCATTTCTTGTCAGTGCCAGCCATAGGGCTATCTCTATAGAGCCGGGGTGGAGGGAGGTTCTGTCCGGCAGGAGATTCTGTCCGAGCATACGGCGAATTATGTAGTAACTCCTTCTGATAGCGCCCTCTTTTGAATAAACTCCTCCAGCCCACGTTAATTTACCGTATGGTGGACACATTACCCGGAGGACACACTAATACCCTATGACACCGGCTCACCCCTCGATCGTCGGGTCCACTTTCAAGCCGCAGTGTGACACGTGCTTGAGCCGCGTGCATGCAGCCCATAGATATAGAATAAAATGACAAAGGATTGTTGGATTGGACATTTTCACACATTATTTTCACCGATCTTCGTTTTCACAGAATAAAACCTCAGATCAGCTGTGCTGTATCTATCAATCTGCTCAGTAACATCTTGCTCGCATAAATAATGTTTCAATCTATCGAATTGATATGAGACGATCGACTTTAATCTGGTCCTTAGTCAATAACACGAAATTGACATTGTCAATATTTTTATTCTGCGCGTCGCCCCAAGCACTTGACATTTTACTGCGTCCATGGCGAACCAAAGCTTTTTGGTGGAGCGTGCGCACGCACGTCCGATCTAGTTATTATATTCTATATCTATAATGCAGCCATAGACACGTGCGCGCAAGACAAGCATAATACTCGCGGGCAGATATTCTTTCAATATAAAAATCTTTCTTCAATGACGCACAGTGACTAAACATGTCTGCGTGCAGCGCGACTTCAAAACGGTTGTGCATATTATTGACCTAATTCACCTGACGTCATCATCACACTATTCTTGGTTGCGCCATTTTGGTGGTCAATGTCATTGAGTGAAGTGCGCATTTTAGGAGACGCGGCGTTTACACGTAAACGTACATAATGACCACCAAAATGGTGAGCGTGGCACAGTCGGCGCGTGTGACGTGCGCGCAAGGGGTCAATACATTATCTTCCAGTACAAGCTAATCCTCCAATCAGATTGCTGAACGGGAGTGTGATAATTAACCCATATCATACTCCCAGTAGTTTAAATTATTGCTCTCTGCGTATTCAGAGTATTATGCGACACGCTCCGTATACGGACAATGCAAAATAACGTTCTAAACGTTGCGCGTGCTGCTCTAAACTAATCATATAACGCTCTAAACTAAACTTTGCGCGTGTGATTTATTGTATGTTTTCATGAGGCAGTATGAAGTTGACTGGAATTCGTTATCACACGTGCACTTGTGGAATACGGGAAAATATAGCGCGTCTGTGTCCCATATCCTAGTCGGCCTTCGGCCTTGTGGGAAATGGGACGTAGAAGCGCTATATTTTCCCGTATTCCACTCGCGCTAGTGTGATATTATACACATATGGACTGGCAATGAGGACAATAGTGCACGTCTATGCAACCCGAGGGCCTGTGAGTGACCTGGAGAAGGTCCTATTTCCCGAGGCCGAAGGCCGAGGGAAATAGGACCGTCTTCTGGTCACTCACAGGCCCAAGGGGTGCATAGACGTGCACTATTGCCCGAATAATGCCGGTCCATATGTGTTTTATAACACACCTCAGTCTAAAATGTCATGTGAAAAAAATATTTTCAGGACGCACAGTTTTACAGCATTGTAAACCTTTTGAGGGCGCTGTTTACCAGTCAATAGTTTTTGGGTTTTTGAAACTATTTCCTGCTTTGCAAACTATTTCCCCCAAATGAAGCGCGTGCGGTGCGTTGACGCGCGGAAAGTTCACGGTGGTGCAGATTTCATGCAATAGGCTATTAGTTCACCCCACGTGACCGTGTTTCAGCCAATCAGGATAAAGAACCAGGGAGAGGTGTGTTATAACTTATATTATAACACACCTCTCCCTGGTTCTTTATCCTGATTGGCTGAAACACGGTCGCGTGGGGTGAACTAATATAGCCTAGTGCATGAAATCTGCACCACACGTACCGCACGCGCTTCATTTGGGGGAAATAATTCACAAAGCGGGAAATAGTTTCAAAAACCCAAAAACTATTGACTGCAAAGAGCGCCCTCAAGAAAACGACGGCGTCTGAGGATGGAGAAGAATCTCCGGCCAAAAAACCGCGATTTACTCTTCTAACCGACATTTGGGATTGAGGTGTGTTATAAAATACATATGGACTGGCATTATTCAGGCAATAGTGCACGTCTATGCACCCCTGGGCCGGTGAGTGACCAGAAGAGGGTCCTATTTCCTTCGGCCTTTGGCCTCGGGAAATAGGACCCTCTCCTGGTCACTCACAGGCCCTCGGGGTGCATAGACGTGCACTATTTCCCTCATTGCCAGTCCATATGTGTATATTATCACACTCCCGTTCAGCAATTTGAATACGCATAGAGCAATATAAACTACTGGGAGTATGATATGGGTTTATTATAACCCCTCTTCCTTTGATTCTATCTGTTGATTGGCCGAACGTGCGTCACGTGGTGTTGTGTATTTTTACTATTGCAATGCACACCGACCGAAAGAACTATTAAACGGTACTATCCAACGATAGCCTAGCAACCGATGTACTATCGATTGGATTCCCTGGTACCCTGACTGCATTGACTTCAAGCGTTGATTTAAATGAGCTGTGTGACAACCTCGAACGCGGTGAAACGTTCAAATAATACGTGCATTTGAAATACGATATGAGAACGAAGGCAATAATATTAGTCTGGTACCCCTCTTTCTTTTTGTCAAGATTTCCTGTCAGATTTTATACAGTTGTTTGAAAATTGATTACTACATACGCACAGTTGTTTAACGAATATTACAAAAAAAAGGATGACATTGAAGTGTTATAATTGACTGCTTTATCTCGTGGCTTAGTAAAGCTAGTCACTCTCGGTTATCTCCGGAGCCGCCTATCTTCCCTCGGCTCTGCCTCATGCAGTCATCAGGCCAACAAAATCTGCTGTTTGATCGAATATGTACATATTCGTCAAGCTCCCTCTGTTTTAATGTTTACACCGGTTATTAATGATTTCGTCAGCAACACCACCACTCTAAAACCAACTTAATACTAATAGTCAAAACAGCCTTAATTAGACACTTTGGACCACATTTTGACTACAATAAGTCAAAAATGGTCTAAAATGACCAATTAGAGCTGTTTTGACTAACTTTAGTTTTACAGTGACGAAGTAGCACTCCAAGTTAGTGTTAAACCACTTTTTTTTTTTACATGTGTTTACATTACTGATCAAGGCCTACAATTTCATGAAGTTTTCAAAGCTCTAAGGCCTTTTGAAATTATGGTAAATATTCCATGGCAAACAAATTCTCATTTTCACGAAGTATTCCACAAAATGTAGTGTTGTGATAACACAGGTTTTCCCAGTCATTTTCAGCAAATAAGCAGCCAATTTGACCGTCTCAATATTCTGAAAGTTCCTCAAGGCAGTTATTCAATAGACCAATCCATTAAGCTCCGCCCCTAGTGCGTTGACCAATCACAGCCTTGGCTACGCCACCGAAAGTCCGACACGATAAAATTGTAGTGGAAAATGTGTGCGCGTACTTAAAGCGTGCGCATTCATGTCGTGCAGTAGTGTGGCCTTGAAGAGACCCACATTGTGCTGCCGCCCACGTGGAGTGTACAGTGGTGACGTAGCCAATGCTGTGATTGGTCAATATGTTAGGGGCGGGGCTGATTGGATCGGTCTATTTCACTTGATGCGTTAGCAAATTTTCTCTTGCGTCATGTGACTAAAACAGCTTTTCGTAGCATGCATTTGGTCACTCAAATTAAATTTTGTTTTCCAGCAGGCTATTGGTGGGAATTGTGTAACTGAATTGACGCTTTGATGATAAATAATTAACGTGGCTTCTCCTTTAAATTTTAAAACGTATAAAATTTTTCAGTTGTATATCGGGTGCCACCTTATTCAACAACGGCTGCTATATGTACAACTAAAAACTGAAGAATCTCTGAAGAAATAGCTTAGAAAACACAAATTGGGAAAAGAAGACCTGTACAAACACAATGACTCATAGGTTCTTAAAATTGTCCAGTATATATTTCTTCTTCTTTTCCCCCTAAGTTAAGCCAGGCAAAAAAGAAGAAAAGAAACAAGAAAAATAAAGAAGAAAGAAAATTAAATAAAGGGAATGTATGGTTTGCATTGGTTACTATTTTCATTGTATTTTTTATTTTAATTTTTTTTAATGCAATGTTCTTTTCGTGAATTTATTTTTAAAGGTAAGCCGCTAGACGCCGATTTATTTGTTTGATTTTTTTTACACACACGTGCCACTTCGTGGTGTCCTTGATGACGAAATTATGCTTACAAAACTTGAATTCTAAAACTATTTATCATGAATTGACCACCGAGAGTTCACCACCGATCGTGAAAGTCCATCACCGATCATGAATATGTATAACTGATTGCAAAGTTCATCGATCTTGAATATATACGTCACCGATTGCAAGATAATCACCGATCGTGGAAATAGATCACCGGTCATGAATATGCATCACCGATTGCAAGATAATCACCGATCGTGGAAATAGATCACCGGTCATGAATATGCATCACCGATTGCAAAGTTGATCACCGATCGTGAATAATGTGCGTCAACGATTGTAATGTTGGTCACCAATCGTGAATATGCATCACCAATCCCACGCCCCCCCCCTCAACGACATTTCTTCACCATCTTTTCTACATAGTGTCTCTACAGGCCTATGGGTCACAATGCAAATCACTATGAAACCAAGAGACTGGCCTTGTAGGAGACTTTTGAGGAGGCTGGTCGGCAGCAGACTTACCAGAATTGCGCATGCTCATAACGATATGCGTAAACAGTGACCAAAGTCTTCCATTACACAGCAACTCACCGACAACATCCCCCTGTTTTTGAGGTTTATTTCATATACTTGGTAGACTCCTCATTGAAATTGGTTTGCTTTATTAATTTTTTTTTCATTACTTTACAACAGAGTGGTTGGGGTTTAGATACGCCCATTAATGTTATTAGGCCACCTTCGTCTTTGGATAAATCTCGTGACATTTTGTATCACGCGCTGAGTGGATGGAGCAAAGTGTATAAAAAGCTCAACCCAAGCCCCCGAATCTGTAAATTTTTGGTGAAGCACCTTCCCAAAACACCACACTCGTTTGCTCCTCGTCTACACTGACAAGATCGCTACCCAGTCGCTTCCTTTTTGTATCGACAAGGTATTTCGGTTACCAGCCCTCATCATGCAGTCCGTGACGGTTCTTGGCAGTCTGGTGGTTCTTTTTGCAGTCGGTAAGTAGGCAACCATCTTGAAAAGCCTCGTCGCACTCGTATAATACAGCATCAGTTACTTAAGACAAAAAACAATTGTCGAGTCGCAGTATACGATTTACTACGTTTGCAGCTGGTGATGGTATCAATCTTTCTCTTTCTGTGACTCCAAAATTGAAGCTTTTAGAAAACAAAATCTTAGCTGTTTGAAAATGGAAATTGTGTCCATTACAGCGTATATACATGGAATGTACCAAACATGGCTGTAGTGCACCACCTGACCTAGGTCGATGCCAAATTGAGTATTGACACGGGTTGGTCACTATCGACAATAAAGGCCAATTAATACACTATTAGGAAGATCAAAAGCCAGAAATGTTCACAGATTTACACAAAAACTTACAGGGTATAAAGATGGCCATAATGGAAAACATCCCTTGAAAGGTTTTTGCCTCAAACAGTCAGTTTTGATCTCGCGAGACTGAAACTCGATGTCTGAAAAAGTGAAAACATAGGATGTTTTTCACTATTTTCTCGTGACCCCAAGGACCAATTGATCTTAAATTTTCACATGTTTGTTATTTCATGCATATGTTGGGTCACATAAAATGCGGATACTGGTCTTTATCATTAGTTTTCAACAACGTGTTCTGTTGTATAAAGAAAACACAAAAATTGTTTTCCAAATGTTCGCCTGTCTTTTGTAAAGGATAAAATTGTGTTACATCCACAGCTTATTATTGGTAAACTGACTGTAAATGCTTCCATTTTTTGGCACAAATCAAGATATTTGTTTATAAAACTAACCTGTGAAAATTCCAGATCAATGTGTTGTTTCATTTGCAAGAAAACGGTAAAAATGCATTTGGCAATGCATTTGGCATAATTTTGTGTACGCATTCCTATAGGCAGAGTTTTCGTCTCACTGTGACGAAAACTGATTTTGGATCTTATTTCATTTTTTTTTAAACGATAACACTTCAGGCAGAAATATTTCAAGGAAAGTTTTCTACCATCATTATCTTTGTACCATGAAAGGTGTATGTACATCTGTTAACATTTACGTTTTTCCTCTTACCAATGTTGAGCGGGCGCTTAAAATGTTTTTTTTTGAACACCTGACAATTATCTGGGTCCATTTTCAAAATTAGGCTAAGTGGTTTCCCTTCTGTACTCCGCGAAAGGCTGAAGGCAATAGGCCTACTCTTTTACCAACGGTGTTTACTTGTCTAGCAAACTGAGTGGCAAACGAATTCATCAATGTCCGTGTCTGTTTTATTTTTTATGCGAGTTCACAATTACTATACTATAGGAAACAACCAAAAATGTTTAACCGGTATAAACATTTTTGTGAAATACCACATGCTTTACGTAAGAGCTAGTTTAGTGACAAGAAAGCACGTTACGGGTGCTTGCCCCAAAACCTTCCATGACAATAAAAAAAAAAAATAAAAAAAAATAAAAAAAAAAGAAGAGAAGAATGAAGAAGAAGAACAACAACAAAAAAACAAAACAAACAAACAAACAAACAAACAGACAAACATAATGGCGGATACCGTAGGCGTATGTAGGCAATTCATATAAGTTTTATTTGCTGATCATAATGTTGTTTTGACACTTTGGGGGAAATGGATGTTTGTCTTAATGGATCAAGTAGCTGAGTAATGCACTTCATTCGTTTTCGTTTTAATATCCAAAGACCATCGTGATGTTCTTTGGTTATCTCGATTCTGTTTTCTTAGAATGGCAATTTAAGACAGAGTTAAATAATGTCATTAGTCAGATAACAAGTGAATGGAAATACATGACGAGGAGTATGGTGAGACTGATATTTACAAACAAATATGATGCACGTAGACATTTACATGTAAATGTACCAAAGAGCCTGTGCTCAAAGCCCATCCGGATGTAGGGAAAAAACTTTCATGCTGTAGATTATTATTATTAATATACAAAAACTTAGAACCAAAAAATATTTCCGTCACCGTGACGTCATCAAATAACAAATTATAATCTGTGTGCCGTTTTGTAGCGCACGACACATTTGACATTTTATTTGTAGTACATGACCCTGCTTTGACCCGTCCGTCCGGTCCAAACAGGAAACTGTAAAATGGTAATCATATCTCCTGAACCACATGTAATAGATTCATATGATCTTTGTGCCGTCTTGTACCTTAAAACAAATCTGACATTTCCTTCCAAACCTGAACCCACTTCGACCTTTCCATCTGGTCCAAACACAGGAAGTTCAAACAAATGCGATTTATATCTCACGTATTTACAACCAATTAAAAAAAAAGAAAGATAAAGTATGCGTGTGTGGAATCGTCAGTGATTCCCAATCTTTTTAAAAATAGGTTTTATGACGTCTTCATTTGTTACAGCGCCCTTTAGTGACATAAAAGAAGAAGAGTTTCCTAACGATTTTACAGGTTACAAAAGGATACAGTAAGGGTTAGGGTCAGGATGATAGTCAATGTTATAGTCAGGATTAGAGCCTGTTAGAGTCAGGATTAGAGTCAGGGTCAGATTTAAAATCAGCTTTATGGTTAGGGTTTTAGGCACAGTGAAAGTCAAATTTACGGTCTATGTAGGTTTAGGGTTCTGGTCTACCTCAAATTCAGGGTCACGTCCAGGGTATAAAATGGATCGTATAATCATAGTAAAACAACTTACCGGAGCAGCTTTGTGTTTGTCCTCAAACACCTAATGTCTAGTTTTTATTTTTTTCTTTCCGGCCCAAATCCTTTTGGTTTTGTACACGAATTTTGTTGGTGATAATGTTATACCTAACCTTGTCACAACGGCACAAGTTATAATATTGTAGCTTACGACTTGGCTAATAGTCTCTCAAACAAATTACGTCATCGTGACGCCATCGGGCGTCAAATGCCATTAAATCAAATATTTTTAATTTAAATTATCATATCCCTGAACCATTAAATAAATTTAAATGTTTGCATCATTTTCTTGATCAAACCTTGTGGTTTATTTTTTGCACTGAGATGACCCAATGTTGACCTTTCCTACCTGATCAAACCGGAAGTTAAATGAAAACTATATTTATGAGGTCTACAGCAAATATGGTTTAAATGTGGATATGGTTTATGTTTATGAAATTATTAGTAAGTTGTACTATTTCAGAATGTAGCTTCAATGACATCATTATATGTAAAAGTGCCCTCTATCGAGTTTACAAAAGAGTTTATTTTACAAAATTTAATATTGTTTATCACATGAGAATAAATTATACATCATATTGTAGCTGATGACTAAACTTGGTCAACAAAACTATTGACGTCATCATGACGTCATCAGAGATTGAATAAAAAGTTTAATATGCACACAACCTTCTGAACTGCAAAAGACAAATTTGAGTCATATTAAAGTAAATAACCAATGTGACATGTTTATTTTATCGACGACCCTGACTGACGTTTTCCAGTTCAAACAGGAATTTAAAAAAAAAAGATTTTTTTTAAATATTTATTTTTTATACAATGCTTTTTGCACATGTTTAGGGATGACCATCTCTTTGTGAAAACGCAAAATGCAATTACTGAGATGAATTCTCACTAACCAATTACCGTAATTAAAAAAATCAGTATAATATTGATTAAGCAGCAGTATTGGATGGCTAACAATTATGTTTAAGGCAAGAAGTGAGCAAAAATCTCAAAGTTCTAGCAAACGTGATTTTTGACATGCCCGTTTCTTTGTCAGAACGGTGACGCGAGGTGAAATAAAGGCAAGGAAAAATAAAAAAAAAGCCAACCTGAGTGTCTTGTTGAATGTTTCTCATTCAAAGCAAAACCAGTCCATGGTCGGCCACCAAAACCTGGCCACCTAAAAATAACCTTTTCCTAATGTCTCCTAGATGCTTAACTGCAAAAATTTGATTTTTATGGAGTCATCATTGGATAATTTGAACCTTTGATGACATCATTCAAGAACACATTGCTTTTGTAATGTAACAAAAACTAAATTATGGCTTTATACTGAAACTATTTATTGAGTTTTACTTAATATATGTAATCATTACGCACTCGTTTACCTTTCCATTACAAAAGAACAATCATATTTATTTCGTTCAAGTTGATCTTTGAGAAAAAGGCAGAGATTTATCAGAAATATTACACAACCGGTGAGCAAAGCAATCAGCATTGACTATTTTATTTGTCAGGGATTTCCGTGTACGCTCAAGACCCAACCCCTGTACCAGTTGTGAACAAGTACATCACCACAGAGGTGACGACCGCCCATCAGTTTGAGACGCTGATCATGGTTGGTTATCTGTGTAAGCTAGCTCAGAACATGTCGGTCAAAGTGACCGTCATACTGCTCAATAACCCTACCTGGGACCCTGCGATTGGTATCTTGGAATACTTTGTTGTCGACGGGGCTGATAAGGTAACACCCTGCATGATATTTTAACCCACAAATACTACAAAACCAACATAGGACACTGTGTAGAAACATGAAACCCAAAATGGATGCGCCCGCTGTTGTTTAGATGGGTAAAACCAAAGGTGTTTTTGCGATAAGATAGGACCTAGTAAATGGAAACAACTTAGTCCAAACGATCCCACAAGCTTAAAAATTGAAGGAAGATGAAAATTTGGTGATCGGCCATAAATTGTACCAATAATCCTAGCAAAATTGACATATTTGGAAGGGCGCCATCACGCGGTAGGTAGAAAAAAGGCATTATACATCTGCCACCGTGCAAATCGGCAGAAGTGTCCTATCTTGGTTTTCTAATATCTGTTTTATAACTCAGTCATTTGAACGACTTTATCATAAAATTGATAAAATTCTGGTTGGGTGGAAATGGGGGATGGCTGTGGCCTTATATTTATTTAGGTGGCGTGGCGTGTGCGTTAAGTGCTCACCTATCATCAATGTGTCCCTAGTTCGATTCCAGGCTAGGACCATAATAATAAGTAGAAATGTGCGTTGGTCCTCTACTGTTCCACGAGGCTTTTCTTCGGACCCTGCGGTTTTACTCCCTCCTGAAAAGCCAATCACTTTCGATCTCAGGCTGCGCTCCGTTATCATTATGGCCTTGAATGCCTGCAGCTCGAACACGTGTTGCCGCATCCTTTGCAATTCAGCTTCTCATCTGCCAGTAAGAATGATTAGCCTCACAAATTATTATTATATTTTATCTTAAAAAGAAAGAGAAACAAAATGTTATGTTTTTTTCGAATTTTTTTTTTTGTGTCTGAAGGCTTAAACTTCCCAGAAACCTTGCGAATTCATGCAAAAAGATAGCAAAAGTAAAGACTAGAAAAAACACACTCAATCAGTTCGCACTAATCCTGCTCAAAAAATAACACCGAAAGGCTAAGCAATTACCCAGAAAGGCTAAGCAATTACACAGAAAGGCTAAGCAATTACCAAACTAATACCGGTAGTGTCTTAATTCTCAAAATTTTCCCGGGATCCGTAGTAACCTTGGCACTGCTCGCTTGGCTTGCGCGCTTCTCTAATAGAAATGTCAAGATTGAACAAGATAGTATCAGCATCTTATCTTCACAATTTTTTGAAGCGCTCTTAAACGGGCCCCTAGATGGAGCCCACGACGTGGTCGGCTTCGCGACGCACACTCGCACGCTCCCCATATCTTCGCTGACTGACTTTTTTTTCATAGAAAGGACAAAAGTCAGGAGAAAAATGATAAAAGACTTTAACTATTTTTGTCCAAAAGATTAAATTTGCAAAAGAGGGCAGTGTCATTTAAAAAACAAGTAAAAAAAAAATAAATAAATAAAGGTACAGGTTCTCTCTATGCCATGCGTATTGAGTATATTAATATTCCGCCCCCTTCACTATACCATACATCCTCCTTGACACACACACACACACACACATTCCTATTTTTGCATCCTTGTGGAGACTTCTTTTGTTCTTTCCTTTGTCCCTGTAGTTAACATCCTCCCATAGACTTTGTACACAAAATTCCTTGTGGAGCAACCCTCTCTTTAGAATTTCCCTATGGAGACACATTGTTCCTTGCTTTCCCTTTTGTCTAATGTCTCCATAAGGCAGCGAATATCAGGGCACCCTTACACATGGCCAGTTGCGGGGTACTTCATTGTTCAAATTATTGTCCCTTTTCTAAAGAATTCCCTTGTGGGGTCCTTTTGTTCCTATCGAATTGACCTTGTGTGGTCCATTGTTCTTTTGTTGTCGGGATCCCCTAAGTGTCGATGTGTAAGCCCACCCTTACATATGGCAGTTACAGGGTCCTGCTATTGTTGTTCTATTATTCCCTTTTCTGAAGAATTCCCTTGTGAGGTAGCACTAGAACAAAGAAAACCTTGCGGGTAGCATCTTTCCATTGTGTAAAGTGCCCGGTAAGTTGGTGAGTGTAAGGGCACGCACTCACAAAATTATTCGTTATGATATTTCACCATTGTAATTTATCGAAATATCAAAGTCATTTCATTTCAACTGGATTATAGTGTACGATGTAGGCCTACTTTCCTTTAGATTAATTCAAACAGTGATACTTATTTATTTTATTTTTTACTTTATTTTATAGTCATATTAATACCCGAGACAGTTTGTGCTTTCCTATTGGTTGAAAGGTGGTCACATGACCGTGTTGACCTGGTGTTAAACGGCTGAAAAAGACACGGCTGGAGCTGTAAAGGCTGGTTATTTTAGTCTGGTTTCCTGCTTTGATTATCTAACACCTGAAAACGTATATGAGGCGCGAAACAGACCCATAGTGCAAAGCTGTGCTCCTGAACGTAACGACAGCAAAAATCATTGCAAAGTGAGCAATGTTTGTTGTGTCGTTCTCTGAATTTTTCGACATTTTATTTCTTTAACAATAAAAGTATGGGAATAAAAGAGTTGCCATCACGATGCTTAAAACCTTCCAGTATCGCAGCCGTGCGACAAAGGCTCTCGCCTTCAGCTGGGCCTCTATATTACACGGGCCGCGACACTACTGATAACGGTTTCAATTAAGACCTCGTCGCCACTAATTCTATTCCCTTTGTAAAACCACTTTTTACTTTGTAGACATCGACCGATGCGTTGTGCGTAAATATCAACTCAGAACAACAAAGAGGACCTACCTGTTTGATCGATTCGTGGCCAAGCAACAACGATATCTACATCAAGGGCGTCGCTGGAACCGTGGAGGCCGTCTCCTTTTCGCTGGATGCCGAGTTCTTTCCTTCGGTAGGTGCGATGCAGCCCTGGTGGAAGGCTCGATGAAGAGGAAGATAGTAATGCTGATGATAATCATCATCAATACTACCATAAACTTTTCTATACCTTTTTATCAACACACACACTTCTTTTCTTTATTATAAATTATCATCATTTCGTAAAGGTGGGGGTAGGCCCGTCACAAAAATATGTTGTAAAATGGCACGTACTTCATTTTCTTAAATCACTGAAACCCTTCAAATTGAAATCGAGAATATAAAATTCCTTCAATTTGTTTTGGGTAGCTTCCATTGATTTTCCAGTGATTTTGGTAATATTTAAAACACAAAAAACACATCCATTTTCAAAGTGAATTAGCCCGAGGTTTTACCAACCAAGGTTGTCAAAACTCACAGAAAAAAGCGTCCTGAGAGATAGTTATAATTTGATTGGGGACAAGGTTGGCTCAGTGGTTTCTTTCCCTGCCTTTCACCTCTGTGGACCCCAGTTCGAATCCCAGACCGGAGCCTTGCATGTAGATTGTGTTTTCAGTGCAAGTTTGCTTGATTTATTTTTAGGGTTTTCCTCCCACTTCTAAAACTGAACATTTTTTCTAGTTTCTTAATCAAAACTCTTAATCACCATCCTGTTATTGGTGCTTGCGCTGTTGGATGTTTAATGAAATGAAACAAAATTAATTAAAATAAAACAAATTTTTTCCTCCTTAACACAGAGCAGTGCCAAGGCCACACTCATCCGCTCAGAGGCGAAAAGCCGCAAGCAGTGGAGATTGAAATATTCCCAGCTGCACCCTAAGGTCCCTCCAATGATTCAATTTCGCCACCTATCCCATATTGTAACCATTGCCACCGAGCAGAGTCTGGTCTACCATGAGAAAGCACTCCTGAGCTTCAACTTCTGCCCGACACCAAAGACTGGGACACACTACGAAGTGCGAGGAACAGTCACTGGCACAGATGGTAACAGTGCCTACACGCACTACCTGTGCAAGGCTCTTCCATGTGAGGTAAAGACTTTGGAACACTAGGTTGAAGCAGACCTGAGACGGTGTCCGAATTAGCGGATGCGGTAGTCTTGGTGCAAGACGTTCCAGTTCACAACCCATACGAGTCCACGAGTCCACCCTGGCCCCATCACGAATTGCCGCCAATAGAGGGCGCTATCACTCCACGAACCCGCTATCACCCACGAACTGCTGAGCGGTTCGCGATTTTTTTTCCGTACCACACGCTCAAAAAGGAGCTACAGCGAAGCGTCCCGATTGGTCAGTTACAAAATGCATTATGCATGTTTAGGTCGCAGGCTGTTGCACACGAAAGTTGTGTGTGATCGGCGTAAATTACAGACCCTCCTCGTGCTCTGTAATGTACTATGTAGGGAATACTCAGCAGCAAGTTCAGCATGGTGTTTGTGTTCCAGACGCCCCAAGAATAACTAAGGTCACTTCTATCCGAGATACGTGTATGTGAGGTCCTTTTTCTACGGTATTTTAAGTTACCTGCTGATGTGCACTAGTGGCCAACAGGGGAGTTTCTGGTCAGTAATGTGGGGACATTGATGTGGTAGCCTAAGAATGTGTGTGTACTAAGAAATGGGATTGTGGAGAGCCTTAAATGACAGGGTATTATGGGCCACCTGTTTTTCGGTACTTCACGGGTGTAGAACAAAGCTTGTATAAACGTTAGAGTTGATTACCTTTCCACTGTTTATGTTTCTCCAAAAACTGTTCACACACTTGGTTAATTTAGCCTCTTGTGTAATCTTTGAGTGTGCTGTTAGTCACCCCTTGTAGTAATTGGCTTCAGACAGCAGCCTATTGCAGTGCAAGGGGTATCATCAGCTTTTGGTTGTGCTCTCCCATTATTTTGGTAGTTTAATTGCCTGGTTTGAACGAGTTATTACTGCTATGGACTCGGTCTTTAAAGCTATTTTGATCTCAATCTGCAACTTTCTTGGGTACTGTGTTTTGGTATTGGGTTAGCTTTTACTGTGATTTGTTTGTGTTTTATCTGTTTTCTTTTAAGCTGTGTTTCATTGACTTTTTTGCTTTCGGTCACTTTTGATCAATAGAGTGTTTTTATGTCTGTGTTTTTTTGTTTGTTTTGCTGTTAAAGAAACCTACAATCGCGAGTCACTGTCCCACTTCATGCATTTCCTTGCCTCTTGAACCTGTTCGATCTTTATTAGTTATAAACATGGCACGTACAAACACTTATGCTGGGCTTATGTACGCGTCATAGCACATAAAACG
Source organism: Marthasterias glacialis (assembly GCA_911728455.2). Taxonomy (NCBI): domain Eukaryota; kingdom Metazoa; phylum Echinodermata; class Asteroidea; order Forcipulatida; family Asteriidae; genus Marthasterias; species Marthasterias glacialis. The sequence goes on from OU452220.1 coordinate 3,114,258, forward strand.
AACTCTTGTGATGACCTAACATGCATAATTCATTAGCAACCGACCGAGCGGTTCGTGAGTTATAGCGGATTCGTAGAGTGACAGCGGCCTCTATTGGGGACAATTCGTGATGGGGTGGATCGTGGACTACGGATGCGGTTGCGACTGCGGCTTGATCGCTACGTTGATATACTTTGAAGTATTGTAACCATTAGCAACAGCCTGAGCAACAGTCACACCCGCAGCCGCAGCTAGCAGTTCGGATGGGCGTCAAACGGGAGGCTTTTTAGGACGCTAGATGGCAGCAGACTTACCAGGTATGTCCATTGTTCTCGGAAATGTGCGCATGCTCATCATAACTACGTAAACAATGACAATTTACCTGGTAAGTCTGCTGCCACATATCGTTCCAAAAACCCATTGAAGTCAAATTTCGCAACTTTTGAAATAGATATGAAATTTCCCGAGATGACGTCATATTTAAGTCTTTGGTGTCCCTTCTAGGCCATCGGGTGAAGTCGCAGACGTGAAGTTTGACGTCAAATTTCGCAACCAGGGGAAAATTAAATTTTTGGTCCATGCATATCGACGTCAAATTTCATGTCTGCGACTTCCCCGGCCTCTAAAGCCTTTGGTCAAGGCCTTCGTGGCTTGTGGCCGCGAATATCAATACAAGTCAGAAGTCGGAAGAAAGTACTTTACATTCTTCACCTTTTACATCGTATACTACTGATAACAACATTAATAATATTGATGTGGGTCTTGCACAGCTCTCCCTACCCCTCCCCCTCCCCTCTCTCTACCTCTCTGACATTTCCCTTCTTGTCACATTTCTGAAAGGTTGGTGGACCAAACGTCATCGCCTCCAACGGTAACCAGTTACCTTCGAATACCATAACAATATCGGCTGATTATCAGATCAAACTTTACGCCCTAATCGTCGGCTGGGGCGGAGAATACGACGAAGATCAGCATCAGTTCATCGGTAAGTTTACGTACAATGCCAATCAGCAGTAAGGCAGCTAGATAGAGGGCGCTACATCATGGGGAAATTGCTTTAGATGAGATTTTCCTGCAGTGATAGCTTCATTATAATAACCAACGCATAATACTCTGGTGTCTGATTTTGCTGGGTCTTTATTTTATTCTATTTCATTTTTAGTAACAATGCCTGAAAAGGTAATATGAAAACAAAGATGCTTTTGGTGGAAGTTATTGATATTGCATAAATAGGGGAAACAATAGAAGTTGTAAATTCAGGTCCTGACATTTACAATTAATTTTGTTGTTGTTAATTTTATTAAATTTTAAGGCCGCTTGCGGCCGCTATCCTGTTGGTAAGACTTTGCGTCACATGCGGGCGCATCTGCTGCACACCAGAAGAAATCACTACTTCCTGTTCCAAAGCTGGCATACGTTTGTGTGTAATGGGAGACTTTGGACCGATAGATGGCAGCAGACTTACCAGGTAAATTGTCATTGTTTACGTAGTTATGAGCATGCGCACATTTCCGAGAACGATTGATTTACCTGGTAAGTCTGCTGCCATCTAGCGTCCTCAACAGTCTCCCATTACCAAAAGTCACACATTTTCATCGTTCAAAGGCGTTTCTTTTGACACAAAGTTATAATTCTGAGAAGACCTCGAGTCTGTGAAGAACATTATATAAAAGCCAAGTCTAATGATTAAACTTTACTTCCACAAATCTTCATACAAAAATAGCTCGATGCAACTGTTTGTTTGACCTAGGGTCACACGTTTTTAACGTTTTCAGTGATTTGTTTTTAAACAAAATTTCCACTTGTTCTTCAATCCCCCCGGAAAAAAGTGGTAGTGACGTGTCACGTGATTGTGCTAAGTGTAATGTGGGAATTCAAAAAGGCCACCGGCGGCCATCTTAATTTTTTTCAGTCCGTAGTGGTGATTTATTTTAATTTTTGATACGTAGAACTTAGTAAAATAGCTTCAAGTTTCATAAACGAATCGGTTGACAACTTTGAAAAAGATAAGTCCCCGTAAGTCGTGAAAAAATTGTCCTAGCTGCTAGGGTTAGTAAAAGACCATGCATTTGGTAACATGTGACCTTACTTGCTTATATGCGAGATACTATTTTTTGTTTGTTGATAATTGTGAAATATAAAAGGGTTTTCTTCAAATTTTGTTTTAGCTGATTAAAATCCTCGTGGCAGGATTGAACTAATAATATAAACCATAATCTAAAGAACGTAAAGTGGCTAAATGCTCTTATTATGGTATTTGACGCCCGCACCCTGCTGCAATGTGGATGAGATCAAGTGTGACAAAGTCAATGAATTATTTAGGTACTTGGTAAGGTTTTGCAGGCGCACTGTAGGAACAGAAACACCATACACACAAAAAACCCTCTGAATATAGCTATACATCCATTTCATACATTAACCAATTAACCATTTCAGGACCGGGGGCACAATGTGCCCCCCCTACCGATTTTTTTCCCGTAACTTTTTACGCTTACTCCGATCATCGCGAAATTTTCTGACTTTTCCCAAAATATATCTACAATCATAATGGCAAAAAAATAATTGATACCGGGGTTAGCTGTTGCCATGGCAACCATTTGTTTGACCTTGGGTTACACGATTTTACTGTTTTTTGTGATTTTTAAAAATTAAACTTTTTGAACATAATTTCCACTTATTTTTGATTTCATTGCCAGAAAAGTGATTGTGATGAGTCACGTCTGAAATGGTTTTGGTAATTCAAAATGGCCGCCGTTTTTGCGGCCATCTTGGATTTTGTGTTTTCAGCCTGTAATTAAGGGGTCAAATTATATCAATTTTTGTAACAAAAGAATATTTTCAACATGCTAATTTCTTAATTTTCAGACCCAAAAAATGTTTGGATTTGTCAACCAAGCCTTATTATTTCTCCCTGGGCCCTTGGCGGCGGCCATTTTGATTTTTAAGTGAAAAAACGCAAAAAAACCCACTTTTCCCCCCAAAATGGGATAAATTAATGGATTATAACGCACCCAAAAGTGACTCCAGTAACCAAATTAGGTTCAAATTATATTGATCTTGTAAAAATGAACAAGTTTGCCACGTTTCAAAACATTTGGACTAACAATACAGAAGTTATGGGGAAAACACGATTCTTGACCAAAAATTGGCAAACAAGAAGTAAAAAACGCCCTGTAGTGACGATTTTTTGAACTTTTATGACGTCATCATGTACAACTTGGTGAAATGAATATTTGTGGCAAGTTTCATCAAAATCAGTCGAACACTACGGAGGGTGGCACTATGTGCCTCCCCCGGTCCCCGTACATAAAAAAATCCCGGTCCTGATACCTGTTTTATTATTATTTTTTTAAAATAAAATTGGGTACCTGAGGCAGCATCTGGGCCCGGGACAAATAGAAGTAGGTACATACAAATATATATAAAAAAATTACTTGGTAACGGGCAACATTTATGAGCATAGTAATATCTTAATATTTAGATCTTAGTTTTTAGTTGTCTCCGATTACATTAAATGAAGGCTTCGTATTTGTTTGTAATCCGTAAATTTTGTTTTTAATTGGTAACGGGCATCTTTCATATTAATATTTTAATATTTAGTGTTTAATGGACCGATGTATTAAGCCCCGCCTACCTTAGCAACAGCACATGGTTTGACTTTCTTGCCACGATCGCACGATCGTGTCGGACCTTTGTCGGACTTTCAGTGGCGGTGTCAAGGCTGTGATTGGTCAACTCGTGAGTAGGCTGGGCTTAATGGATCGGTCTTTTGTCTCCACTACCATTCAACAAAGTCTTCATACTTTTTGGAATCCGTTAATTTTGTAGTTTAATGTTATTACTCTTGGTGAAATAAATGTCTTTCATTACTCTGAAAGTAATTTGCATAATTATTCTTGTTTATTGTTTATTTATTTTGTGTGTGTTTTTTTTCCTGAAAGACAATACCTACTAAAGAGACGTTTAACTTATTATTTCTGTAATACAAAACCCTTTAAACTGAATTTAAAGTAATGTTCGCTGTTGTTTTGGTTAAAGTTGCTTATTTTTTGCCAGAATATTGACCAATAAGAACCTTATATATACTCAATGCGTGCCGTCATTTTGCCAAACATGCCGGGCACGTGATTTAATAGTGCGTCAGCACGCATATGTACCAATCAGCATGGATGATTCGCTGTGCGTGTGCGTCGACGCGCGCGTGCGGGCCATAGCTGCGGTGGATTTAGTCTGGTTCCCAGACCCAAAAATCTCCTACTATTATTTTCCATTTTAGGGTCCGGTATCACCCTAATGTCACGTGACAAAAAGGAGGAATTCCTCCTTTTCTGAAAATTTCCGAAATGATCCGAACTCGTCGCCAACATTCGGGCAGTGTCGTTGATGGTCGGACATAAAAATTCAAACATTTTGCAGACACATCCCACTATCGTTTTCCTTTTCTTTCCCCCCCCCCCAACAAAGTTCAACACTTTATTTGAATATGTTTGTAACATTAACTTTTTACAAACTTGATTATCCCAGGCTTTTTGAAAGTAAACAAAGCCCGTTATCAGCGCTCCGTTTTTTATCCAATGACATCGTCTACCGTTGGTGACAAGTAATGAATATTTATATATGTTGCGTCATAATCTATGTTTAGCTTTGGATGATGCCTGACCTGAGATTTTTAACAAGAGTCGTCAGGGAATCTTTGGTCAGGGAACCAGACTACGGCGGACTAGTCTTTACGGTTATATGAGCGCCCCGAACAAAAGACATTGACAAAAATTAATAGGGAGACGTAGACTGCCAACATTAGGGCTAGATAGCTCAGTTGGTAGAGTACCGGCACGCAAACCCGGATGTCGCACATTCAAATCCCGCTGTAGTCAATTATTTTACTTCACCTCCCCCCGCCCTAAACAAAACAAACATAATGAAAAAAAAACTAAAAAAGATGTTCGTAAAAAACGAACACGGGGGGTTTCGGTGAAAAAAGGACTCATTGATCATATCCCACAAAGGATCAGAATAGAAGTTCTACATCCGAAAATTCTTTATCAAGATGTTTTATTTGAATTTCCTGTTTGAACCGGTTTGTAATTTGAAACATGAAAACGTCATGATGACGGAGCTTGTTTTCATAAGAATAAGCAAACAATTAAAAGTATCTTTGTATGGCATCTCGACTAATTTGATAGATTCCAGAAAGTTACAAGTTTTCAACTAAGGTATTGCTCGAGAAAATCTGCCAATGATGTGGCGCATGCGAAAGTGTTTGCAATTTTTTTGTTAGTTTTGAAACAGCATCATTTGTCAAAATTCGTTCAGAGAAAAAACTTTAAGGGTTAATACTATGTGTGTTTTACCCATACACCGATGTGTTAAGCACTGTATAATCGGTACTTTCCCGAGTTCTGTAAACAGAAATCAACAGGCACGTTTACTCAGTTAGGATTCGAACCCACGACCTTTGCATAAGGGTTAACTTATGCTGATCTACTTGACGTAGTGATTCAGTATGTTGAAGTAGTGATTCTGTATAAGAAATAATCCGAGGAATCAGCTGACTGTTTTATAAGTACAGTATAACTTTTTCAACTTTTTTACATGTAGAAAAGTAGTAGCTTTTGAATTAATGGTCTGCTTCAAAAGATGATTTTTTCTTCTTATTTTGTCAGAACTATGATTACTTTGTTCTGATTGGGGCTTACACTTTTGCATGTAGAAATGAAAAATTGCATCACTAAATTGAATTAAAAAGTATAATGTTACGATTAGAAAATCTCCAAACTAAGTGTGAATTACTCTAAAAGCCTGAATTTTCTCAGATGCAACAAAGAAATCAAATAAGGGTCGTTCTGATATACCCTATCAGAACACAAAAACAAGAAAGTGATTTGATAATTAAAATGTCAACCTCTTCAAATATCTATAGGGTCTAGCAAGCGTATAGTGATTAGGTCATGCAAGCGTGCAATAAAGAAAATATCTTATTCCCTATAAACAAGAAGATCTTATGGGCGAGGACTTGAGGCCGAAAAGAGTTCTTTGAAGGTTAAAATGAGCCGAAACGCGGAACGAATTCATCTCCAACAACCGGCCTGAATTAGACGAAACCACACGGACGCAAGCTGACTTCCGTCACGCACAAAAATGGGGTAGAAACTCCAAAAGACTGAACAGTATTTTTTTTTTATTTAGTTCACAAAATGTCTCTTCCAGAATTAAATTCAGCTCTCAGACACCTCAATCGGTCGAGACGAACTTTCTCAAAATGCTCCACAAGCAAGTCCCAAGCATTACCACTGTCGTTGTACATGCGTCTCAGAAGCCTCAAGTCCTGCTCAAAATCTCTGTCGGCTCGTATTTATAGGTTTTCATTTTTTCCAGAGGTTACTACAACTAAGAACTTAATCTAAGTTACCAGCTAGGCTGTATTTTTGACAGCAAGAGGGCGCAATAATAATTCCATTCTGAAAGTACAAATATATTTCAAATATTATTCAGAATACAAATTTTTGAAAGGAAACATCTTACACTTATTACATTGTAAAACTGCCAAAGGAAAAATCCCTCAAAAGTTGTATAGTCAATCCTTTATTAGAAGTCTAATTGCATCTGGTTGACACACTATTTCTATGGTTTGACTCCAATCTATCCCAAAGGGCGCCCTCTTACAGTCAGAAATACGGCCGATTACATCAGTTTCCCAAAACAAACCTACACAACGCCAGAAATCTAGGGTAAACAATGATTGTTTCTAGAAAGTTTCTTTCATTCATAAAACGTAACCCCGCGTCTCGGTCACGCACGGATGATATAATTTTGACTATGCTGTGTGCATGTCCGTCAACATAACAAGACCGCAAGCTGCAGCCTTAAAGCCCCAGCTCAACATTGGTAAAGTGTCTGTAGATATTTCCATTCTTGACACAAATCAAGATATTGGTAATGAAACCAACCTGTGACAATGTCAGCTCATTTCGTTGTTTCATTTGTGAGAAAATTGTAAAAATGCATTCAGTATTTTTGTTTGCATTCCTATAGGCAGAGTTTTCGTCTCACTGAGACGAAAAATGATTTGGGATCTTATTTCATTTGTTATTTAAAAACGATAACACTTCATGCAAACATATTTCAAGGAAAGTTTTCCATCATAAGTATCTTTATACCATGTAAGGTATAAGTAAATCTGTGAACATTTATGTTTTTCTTCTTACCAATGTTGGGCTGGGGCTTTAGGCCACGTCCTGAATTAATGTAATAATCGAAAACAAAGCAACCTTCGGATTCATATTATTTGTTATGCATTTTATCTCGTCCGCTTTATGCTTTAGTTATCACAATGACGTTATCGTGATAGGAAAAGTAATACAACACAGCAACTTATTTTGTAATTCTTATTAGGTGGAGGGGAAAACATAGACTGGTTCCCGGTGCCTACATCGTTTTCGTTCTGACTGAATATAGGGACCGGTAGCGGGTAATGAAAATTAGCATATACCTGGCAGATTTCTGTCAGGTAGGGTATTTGCTAGTTAGATTTAGTATGTAGGTCTAAGTAATCCTATAATGCAATACGGCCTTTACTCAAAACAAGACGGACACAGAATCTCAGAATCTCCCATCGCCAGACTTACGTTTGTTAAGATGTTTTCTAAAGTTAGCTTGAATTTTGATGTTGAAGGTTGGTTCACTATGTGAAGGGTTACGATACACACGTGTGCAATAACAACATGCACTCATTACGAGCATAGCCAACGTCATCTCTAAAACTTGAAAATTATTCCTGGGCCCCTTGCAAATCAAAAGCTCCATATCGGTAGTAGCTACCGGTCCCTAATACAGTCATCAGAAGAGAACGATGTAGGAACCGGGAACCAGCCTAGGAAAAAGATGGACGCCCCATGACGTGGCGCCCTCTAGCTGGTTTATAACTGATAAGAAAAGAAGATATAACGGCCTTCTCGGCTCAGTATTCTTCGATGGTATTGTGGCGTGAGGTGGCGCACTCACTTAAATTTTATTCATTGTTTTATTCGTAGTGTGCTCTTACCTTTTAGACATAAATCACTAACTTCTTTGCAGTGTATAAATCTTGTAATTCCTGTAAACATTACCGTTTCATTTCACGGAAGATTACTGTAACATACTTCTCCGTCTGACTTCCGTTCAGTGATCAACGTCCAAGTTCGTTAAATGTTAAATAGCGTGACGTCACCGGGTTTCCGGATCACGTGATGATTTTATTATGATTATTTCTCTTAATAATCAGCTTTAATTGTTTTTGCTTGATTTGATGATGTATTAATTCTACAAATAATTGTTGAGATTAAATGTTCAGATGATGTGACAATGGTTATCGTAAATACAAACTTTGGGACTTATTAAATATATCTAAGGTCGCCATCTTGGTTGCTATAAACAATCAAACTCTAGACCAATCAGTGACGCGGCGGCTAGTATAAAAGCGAGTGCATCTGCCTTTTTTGCGATCAGTTGCCGCAAGTTAAAGTCTCTGCTAAATTAGGTAAGAAATTTAAGAGCATTTTTACTCCTTTATTGATTTGATTGGTCGAAGTGTGTTTTATTATAGCTCCATCAAATATAGATTTTGTTGTGCACTTTCAAGGAATTATTCCTTGCTCAGATGGAATATAAATTTTAGGGAATTCTTGTGCATTTATTTCTGCATTGTTCTCATATTAATATTAAACTCAATATATTTCGGCAGGAATGTACACGATGTAACTTGATGATATTTGTCCAATTATTGCTAAATCTTTGTGAATATTTAAGGATGTTAGTATGATCAGTTGCCGCAAGTTAAAGTCTCTGCTAAATTAGTTTTGTTTAAGGGCGGAGTCGGCGGCAATTCAACAACTCATAAGTCATAGCCATTACTCAAATACTCCGGCGCTGCGGGTGTTTAGTAGCAGTCAACCTGGCGGAGTAATAGTACGGGTACTGCGGGTGTTTAGTGAGTAGCAGTTGAACCTGGCGGAGTACCAGAACGGGAACTGCAGGTGTTTAGTAGCAGTCAACCTGGCGGAGTAATAGTACGGGTACTGCGGGTGTTTAGTGAGTAGCAGTTGAACCTGGCGGAGTACCAGAACGGGAACTGCAGGTGTTTAGTAGCAGTCAACCTGGCGGAGTAATAGTACGGGTACTGCGGGTGTTTAGTAGCAGTCAACCTGGCGGAGTAATAGTACGGGTACTGCGGGTGTTTAGTGAGTAGCAGTTGAACCTGGCGGAGTACCAGAACGGGAACTGCAGGTGTTTAGTAGCAGTCAACCTGGCGGAGTAATAGTACGGGTACTGCGGGTGTTTAGTGAGTAGCAGTTGAACCTGGCGGAGTACCAGAACGGGAACTGCGGGTGTTTTAGCAAGAGTTGCTGACCATATAGGCGGAGTAATTTCAGACGGGGTTGTGTTTATGACTCCGGCAATCGATTATTTATTTATGCATTATCATTATTGTAAAGAGAATTCAAGTTCAGAATAAAGAAGTGTTTAAACGTTAACTGAGGCTTCGAGGTACATGTTATTCAGTTTCTTCCACCATCTTGTAATAATTGGAGTTTTAACTACCTGGTTGTATACTTCAACCAAACGAATCTTTGGGATCCACACAAATTTTATTGTCGAAGTAGCCCACCACAACCGCTCGAAAGAGCGCCCTCTACGTTGACGACCGGAGTGGAGACGAGGCGGCCGCGAACGCGACAATTGGCGTCGTAGACAGGATTGGTAGTTATTACTTGCAGTTAGTTCCAGTAAGCATGGAAGGAGATTTGATGGTGCAGTCCAAGGTGGTGAGAAAAGATGCAAATACCAATGAAGCTGCTGTTGGAGAAAATTTAACACAGAGGCGTTCCATTGAGTTTGAAGATAGCGGTAAGGGTAGGGGAGATGAACCAAGAAAATCCACACCATACCCGGAGGATCCTGAGTCACACCCCAAGGAAAGACCAGTTGTGAAGGAAACGAATAGGCGTCAGCCGAGGGCTGAGCCGGAGCAGCGAGAACTGTCATGGCGACGTAAAGCTGAGCCATCTTCCTTTTACTGGAACAGTGAGTCAGATCCAGAAATTCAATTGAGACAGAATCGTAGAGATGGAGATGAAACACGGAGAAACCCAGAAGATGATCATGATTATGGCGAGTTGCAGAGATATGAGAGGATTCAAGATTATCAGGAGGGAAGACGAGGTTCCCCTGAACAGATGTATCACCGGGAGCGAGACTATGGTGATGTAGGACAGAGACCTCATTTTAACACGAGAGCCAGTAGACCTTCAAGCGTGAGTGCTCGACGGGAGATTATCCCAGACAAGTTTGACGGCGGGATCCCATGGATGGATTATCAGAAACATTTTGAAGCATGTCGATTTGTTAACAAATGGACAAATGAAGAGGCCGCACATCAACTTGCCACCAGACTTCAAGGACCAGCACTGAAAGTTCTTGGAAATTTTTCTGCGCAGGAGTATCCGACTTATGAAAGACTTTGCATACAGCTGGAGAAACGATTTGGCCCTGGGGAGCAAGCTGAGAATTTTCTACTGGAATTGCGACTGCGCAAGAGAGGACCTAGAGAAAGTTTACAGGAGTTGGGCCAAGCTATTCGAGATTTATCAGCAATGGCGTATCCAGAATTACCAAGTGTTGTTCGCGAACGACTGGCAAAGGGTCATTTCACCGATGCAATCGATGATTCAGAGATAAGAGCAGGTATTTTCCGGGCTCGTCCAGAAACATTGGATGACGCAGTCAGGGCAGCTTTAGACACCGAGTCTTTCGTCAAAATAGAAAAATGCAGGGAACGAGGGAGACCAAACAAGTTCTTCCGATCACTCACGGATAGAGAGAGGAACTGCAATTCATCAGATGAGTTAGCCGAATTAAAGATGACGCTTGCAAATGTGGTGAGGGCGGTAGATCAAATACAACAAGATTTGAGGAGTAGCAAACCGCCACAGCAGATGTATCCTCAAGCGCCACCAAGGAGAGATGCAAGTGGTATTATGAAGTGTTATAACTGCGGGGATGTTGGGCATATTGCCCGTGACTGTCACGCACAGCGTAGAAAGAACCAGGGAAACGGCCAAGGGCGAACCCAGTGGACCGGGGGAACGCCGATAAGAAAGAATGGTCCAGGAAGCGAACAGTAGAACCAACCAAGACACAGTACAGATCAGACACAGATAATGGGAAAGAATCAGCTAAAGTACGGGCTCACACGGGTATTTTTGTGACCGGTATAATAAATGGGTTGGAAGTGAAATTCCTTCTGGACACTGGATCAACGCAAACAGTTTTATCTACGACTTCATTCCTAAAGCTACAAGATGAAAGAAAACCACTTTTAGACGCAATGGAAAGTCATTTAAAGCAGGCGGATGGAACTCCGATCGAGGCTTGGGGACATAATGTGATGACTCTTCAAGTGGGAAAGATGAGTCAGTCTCTCGATGTGACGGTTGCTGAAATAAGTAGTGAAGGAATCTTGGGTATGGATTTTCTGTTGACATCTGGGGGAACCTTGAATTTTGATCAGCTTAAACTTAAGATAGGTGGAGAGGAGATCGCATGCACAGATGATAGTGATGTGCCACTGTGTGCAAGAGTGGTTGTATGCGAGACAACGACTATACCGGCATGCCATGAGGCAGTGATAAGAGTGAAGATTTCGAACATTGCAATGTTTAAAGGTTGTGGTATAATCGAACCAACCGGACGTGAATTATTAGCGAGGAAAGGGCTGATGTTAGCAAGAACATTAGTGAGCACAGACAACATAGTGCTACCAGCCAGAGTGATTAATATGACTGGAGACGAGCAAATCGTAAGAGAGGGGACTGTTGTTGGCACTATCACTCCAATACAGGTTGATGAACAGCATGGGTTGAATTCATCTAACGTTGTCAGAGAGTTACAACATGACGGAGTGGAGAGCGACACGAATATCCCCGAGTATCTAAACGACTTATGGACAAGAAGTTGTAAGGAGTTGGGTGTAGACTGCCAGGCGCAAGTGAAGAAAATGCTGATTGATTTTCAAGATGTTTTCTCTAAGGGGGATCACGATATAGGACGAACCAACTTAGTCAAACACAAGATAAACACAAATAATGTGACACCGATTCGACAACCACCCAGGAGAGCACCCATGGGACAACAAGATGAGATTAACAAGCAAGTGTCGGAGATGTTGCAGAGGGGAATAATAGAACCATCGAACAGTCCTTGGGCAGCTCCAGTTGTGTTGGTTACCAAGAAGGATGGGTCCAAGAGATTTTGCGTCGATTATAGGAGATTGAACGCAGTGACAATAAAGGATGCTTATCCGATACCAAGAATAGAAGAATCGCTGGATGCACTTAGTGGATCAAAATGGTTCTCTACACTGGACCTTGCATCTGGTTATTGGCAGGTAGACCTTGATGATGATGCCAAAAATAAATCTGCTTTTGCCGTGAGGGGAGGGTTGTATGCTTGGAATGTGATGCCCTTTGGGTTGTCTAACGCACCTTCCACTTTCGAGAGGCTTATGGAGAGGGTGATGGCTGGATTACAATGGGACATTCTGCTGATTTATTTAGACGATATCATAGTGTACGGGAAAACAGAGGAAGAGGCAACTAATCGCCTGAGGAAAGTCCTCCAACGTTTGAGAGAAGCTGGTTTAAAGCTGAAACCGAAGAAGTGTTATCTGTATCAACGAGAAGTATTGTATCTCGGGTATATAGTGTCCGAAAAAGGAATTCATACAGACCCAGAGAAAATCAAGGCTGTACAGGAGTGGTCCAGACCGATGGATGTAACTCAAGTGCGTAGTTTTCTGGGGTTAGCGTCATACTACCGGCGATTTATTAAGGGTTTTGCTGATATCGCACGACCCCTTCATAAATTAACCGAGAAACACCAGAAGTTTGAGTGGAGCGACGACTGTGAAAATGCGTTCACGGAGTTGAAGAGCAGGCTTATTAATTCACCGATACTGTCTTATCCTGACCCGAAACTTGACTTCATACTGGACACAGATGCCAGTAATTTAGCAACCGGTGCCGTGCTTTCACAAGTGCAAGATGGTAAAGAAAAGGTCATCGCATACGCCAGTAAAACTCTTAGCTCACAAGAACGCAACTATTGTGTAACTAGAAGAGAACTCTTAGCAGTAGTGGTAAATCTGAGACATTTTCGCCACTATCTGTATGGTCAGAAGATACTGCTGAGAACAGACCATGGCTCACTGAGGTGGCTTACTAATTTTCGAAACCCAGAAGGACAACTTGCTAGATGGATGGAAGTGATTGGGCAGTATAATATTACAATCGAGCATCGAGCTGGGCGACTACATGGAAATGCTGATGGGTTGTCTAGACGACCGTGCAAACAATGTGGGCGTCGAGAGTCATTCCCCGAGAAAGACGAGATTCATATTGAAGGGATAGCGACACCTGAAGTACGTACTGAGAAACAGATTCGGGTTGAGAGTACTACCAGAGTAGATGGGGCGACTAAACTGTCTGGAAGTAACTGGCTAAGATCGATATTTTGGCAACCACACATTGATTGTGAGGATATTCGACAAGGGCAGTTGAAAGATTCGACGATGGAAGTTATAATCAAGGCTAAGGAGGGGGCGGCAGAACGCCCGAGATGGGAAGAAATATCTGCATCTTCACCCGCTGTAAAAGTGTATTGGGCGCAATGGGATCAACTGCAGATGCAAGAAGGAGTATTGTGCAAAAGATGGGAGTCAGCAAGCGGGAAAGTAACACATCTGAAAGTAGTGATGCCAACTGAGTACAGAACGGAGGTGTTAGAGGAACTACATGGATCTAAGACATCGGGACACATGGGACTTCGGAAAACATTAGAGAAAGTGAAAGCCCGATATTACTGGGTAGGAATGTCGGCATTTGTGCGTTCTTTTGTTCGGAAATGTAATTTCTGTGCAAAGCGAAAATCTCCTCCTAAGAAGAGGAAATCACCATTACAGCAGTATAGAGTAGGAGCACCTTTGGAACGTGTTGCAATGGATATCCTCGGGCCTTTACCAGAAACAGACAGGGGTAATGTTTATGTACTCGTGGTAGGCGACTATTTCACGAAATGGATGGAGGCCTATCCTATACCAGACCAGAATACTAACACAGTAGCAAAGATCTTTGTTGAAGAATTTATTTGCAGGTTTGGTGTGCCACATGAACTACATACAGATCAGGGACGAAATTTTGAAGCCGGGGTGATGCAAGAAGTTTGTAAATATCTCGGCATCAGGAAAACCAGAACAACCGGGTACAATCCAAAATCAGATGGATTGGTGGAGCGATTTAACCGGACCTTAATGAACATCGTTTCCAGTTTAATTGATCCAGTGAAAAGACACAGAGACTGGGATGAACAACTGCCTTATGCCACGATGTGTTATCGAACATCAGTACAGGAGTCAAGTGGGGAAACACCGACCATGATGATGCTAGGCAGGGAACTGACACTGCCGATAGATGTAATAGCGGAGACACCCGCTCCTTTCATCGAAGAGGAGATGGAAGATGGCGACTATGCCGAGCAACTAAGAACAAGAATGCAACGAGCACATGGTACAGCGAGGGCTAATCTTAAATTGGCTGCTGTGAGACAAAAACGAAATTACGACCGAAGAGCCAGTGATAATGAAATTAAAGAAGGGACCTTTGTATGGTTACATAGTCCACATCGGAAACGGGGACTGAGTCCAAAGCTTTGCCACCCCTGGGTAGGACCATTCTTAGTGATTAACAAATTATCTGACGTGGTATTTAGAATACAGGAGAAAGAAAGAGGTAAATTAATGGTGGTGCATGCAGACCGACTGAAGCCCTATGAGGGGCCATTCTTGAGTGGGAGTTGGTGTCCTGATACATCAGATGCAGCTGAGGCAAATGTGAGTGGTGTTGCCAAACAGACGCCACTGAGGAAGAACCCACAACGTCAGCGCAAGAAGCCAAAGCGCTATACTTAAATTAGGATGTAAATACTAAAGTGATTTTTGGTGTGTTTGTTTGCTTTAACAGAAAATCATCATGGGCGTCTTACGATGCTATGAGTGTGGCGAAACATTTTACAGGAAATGGAACCTAACGAGGCACTTGGGGACGCACCAAACCGAGAGAGAACGATACCGCTGCCCACTTTGCCCTACCAATACCTCTTTCACACGGTTTGAGGACCTAAGGAGGCATACAAGAAAAGTACATCTACCGTCAGGAAGTGATACGGAGCAGAAAGTGGAGAAAGGAGAAAAGAGGGAAGCGGAAAGCCATATGAAGGAGAGGCAGAGGAAGAAAAGAAGGGATGGAGAAGCCCGACATGCAAATGAAGATGAAAGACGGAGGGAGGAAAAGGAACGGCGGGACGAGGGAAAGAGGAAAGAAGTAAATACACGGCAAGACGGAGGAAAAAGGGGAGAGGAGGATAAGAAACAGAAGGAAGAGAAGAAACGGCAAGACGAAGAAAAGAGGAAGGAGAAGGAAAGACAGAGGGAGGAGAGACGACAGGAGGAGGAAAGAAAGAAGGAAAGGAGACGACAGGAGGAGGAAAGGAAACAGGAAGAGGAAAGAAAGAGGGAAGAGAAACGACAAGAGGAAGAGATGGAAAATGAGAGACGTCAGGAGGAGGAAAGGAAACAGGAAGAGGAAAGAAAGAAGGAAGAGAAACGACAAGAGGAAGAGATGGAAGATGAAAGACGGAGGGAGGAGGGACAACAGGAGGAAAAGAAAAGAGAGGAACGAGGGAGTGATGAGCAACGACAACTCGAGGGAGATAAAGAGGGAGAGGAACAGACAGAGATGGGGAGACAAGAAATATGTGACAATGGTGTCGCTCTATGGGACAATGAAATGGAGGAGTTCTTGAGAAAGTATGTTGAACCCTCACCCCCTTTCAACGGATTATCGTCAAAATTACAACATCCCCCCATAGGGAGGAAGGATCTGTCAGCAATGAGTCCGTCGCCCTCTATGATCTCATCCAGTTCCAGCTCGAGTTCGAATTCCAGTTCCAGCTCGAGTTCGAATTCCAGTTCCAGCTCGAGTTCCAGTTCCAGTTCCAGTTCCAGTTCCATCGATTCTGGAAACAGTCGCTCAAAAGGTGGCCAGTTGGTGTTGGAGAAATTGCTAACGGGTAAACTGTCAAAAATCAGAGAGAAGCATACCACATACGAGTATAATTTGGAAGGAAGAAAGATAAAGACATCAGTTACAGTGCGGGATTATTTCTTAACGTCAGAAGAATAGGCATTTTTATTATCTTTAACTTGTAAAAGAAAATTGAGGATTGTTGTTAAAAAAATAAAATGTTGCGGATAATGGAATTGAGGATTGTTGTTTAAAAAAAAAATGTTGCAGATAATAAAATTGAGGATTGTTGTTAAAAAAAAAAATGTTGCAGATAATGGAATTGAGGATTGTTGTTAAAAAAAATGTTGCAGATAATGGAATTGAGGATTGTTGTTGTTAAAAAAATGTTGAAGATAATGGAATTGAGGATAGTTGTTTAAAAAAATGTTGCAGATTTGTTATTCTGGATCTTAAGAATTGTTCTGGATCTTAAGAATTGTTTAACAAATTTCATAATTTTAAATACGCTGGGGACAGCGTAAGTCTCAGGAGGGGGCAGTGTGGCGTGAGGTGGCGCACTCACTTAAATTTTATTCATTGTTTTATTCGTAGTGTGCTCTTACCTTTTAGACATAAATCACTAACTTCTTTGCAGTGTATAAATCTTGTAATTCCTGTAAACATTACCGTTTCATTTCACGGAAGATTACTGTAACATACTTCTCCGTCTGACTTCCGTTCAGTGATCAACGTCCAAGTTCGTTAAATGTTAAATAGCGTGACGTCACCGGGTTTCCGGATCACGTGATGATTTTATTATGATTATTTCTCTTAATAATCAGCTTTAATTGTTTTTGCTTGATTTGATGATGTATTAATTCTACAAATAATTGTTGAGATTAAATGTTCAGATGATGTGACAATGGTTATCGTAAATACAAACTTTGGGACTTATTAAATATATCTAAGGTCGCCATCTTGGTTGCTATAAACAATCAAACTCTAGACCAATCAGTGACGCGGCGGCTAGTATAAAAGCGAGTGCATCTGCCTTTTTTGCGATCAGTTGCCGCAAGTTAAAGTCTCTGCTAAATTAGGTAAGAAATTTAAGAGCATTTTTACTCCTTTATTGATTTGATTGGTCGAAGTGTGTTTTATTATAGCTCCATCAAATATAGATTTTGTTGTGCACTTTCAAGGAATTATTCCTTGCTCAGATGGAATATAAATTTTAGGGAATTCTTGTGCATTTATTTCTGCATTGTTCTCATATTAATATTAAACTCAATATATTTCGGCAGGAATGTACACGATGTAACTTGATGATATTTGTCCAATTATTGCTAAATCTTTGTGAATATTTAAGGATGTTAGTATGATCAGTTGCCGCAAGTTAAAGTCTCTGCTAAATTAGTTTTGTTTAAGGGCGGAGTCGGCGGCAATTCAACAACTCATAAGTCATAGCCATTACTCAAATACTCCGGCGCTGCGGGTGTTTAGTAGCAGTCAACCTGGCGGAGTAATAGTACGGGTACTGCGGGTGTTTAGTGAGTAGCAGTTGAACCTGGCGGAGTACCAGAACGGGAACTGCAGGTGTTTAGTAGCAGTCAACCTGGCGGAGTAATAGTACGGGTACTGCGGGTGTTTAGTGAGTAGCAGTTGAACCTGGCGGAGTACCAGAACGGGAACTGCAGGTGTTTAGTAGCAGTCAACCTGGCGGAGTAATAGTACGGGTACTGCGGGTGTTTAGTAGCAGTCAACCTGGCGGAGTAATAGTACGGGTACTGCGGGTGTTTAGTGAGTAGCAGTTGAACCTGGCGGAGTACCAGAACGGGAACTGCAGGTGTTTAGTAGCAGTCAACCTGGCGGAGTAATAGTACGGGTACTGCGGGTGTTTAGTGAGTAGCAGTTGAACCTGGCGGAGTACCAGAACGGGAACTGCGGGTGTTTTAGCAAGAGTTGCTGACCATATAGGCGGAGTAATTTCAGACGGGGTTGTGTTTATGACTCCGGCAATCGATTATTTATTTATGCATTATCATTATTGTAAAGAGAATTCAAGTTCAGAATAAAGAAGTGTTTAAACGTTAACTGAGGCTTCGAGGTACATGTTATTCAGTTTCTTCCACCATCTTGTAATAATTGGAGTTTTAACTACCTGGTTGTATACTTCAACCAAACGAATCTTTGGGATCCACACAAATTTTATTGTCGAAGTAGCCCACCACAACCGCTCGAAAGAGCGCCCTCTACGTTGACGACCGGAGTGGAGACGAGGCGGCCGCGAACGCGACAGTATCTCGCGACCGTTGTGGGCGATGACGTTTGGTCCTTCAACCTCTAAGAAATGTGGCAAGAGTGAACATTTAATTGAGAGAGAGAGAGAGAGAGAGAGAGAGAGAGAGAGAGAGAGAGAGAGAGAGAGAGAGAGAGAGAGAGAGAGAGAGAGAGAGAGAGAGAGAGAGAGAGAGAGAGAGAGAGAGAGAGAGAGAGAGAGAGAGCTATAAACCTTGCACAAAAATCGCTTCTTTTGGTTTAAGGGGAACATGCCGAGTTGCCCTTAAACCAAAACGTTGGTTTAAGGGATGTCTTGGATTTTCTTTTGGTTTAAGGGCTATTTGGTTTAAAGGCAATCTTGGTTTAAGGGCAGTTTATGGGGTCAGGTCATCCTCGTCCATAAAATTTGTTATTCTTGGAATATTGAAAATTGGGTGATTGCCCTTAAACCAAAATGAATAACATAAAAAAAGAAAAATGAAACAAATTATCTAAGACAACCTTTTATGTCTATAGCTTCCCTGAAAATGTTTTTCTTGGCCAAACTGAACAACTATTTATTTTATTGTTTTGATGTTATTGGTTTCCCTGCCAATTTCCAGAATATCTCAGTCAATTTATTGCCCGAGTCAATCAGTTTAAATTGAACCGTCAGTAAATAATAAAAGAAACATTCAATTTCACCAGGGCTGTGTGTTTCACAAATGTTAATGCAGAAAGTAACAGCATCATAAAAACAGACAATTACATACATTGGTTGAAATCACTTGTTAAATTCAATAACGGATTCATCAATATAGTATGACATAATTATTTAGAAATGAAACTTATTCTGTATAGTAATAATATTATATACATTTTTCATAAATCATCCCACATACTGTATTGTCTTATTTTAAATTCATATGTTTGTATTAAACTATTGCTATTGAAAACAAATACACTTGTTGAAGTAACGATGTCAAATTAATTAACTCAAATTCGTTAATTTTGTATGACATAGGCTATTTACAAAATCAAGTATGCAATTCACAAGAAACAATTAAATTACCTGTTCATAAATCATCCCTGATGTTATTCACATTTGGAATATCTTGCATTGATATTGAACTAAATTAGCCTATTGTTTTTCCTAAAAACTAAAACAACAATGTAAATTATAATTTCAGATCATGTACACACATTACCATTAATCGAAATGCAAATTCAAAGCAGTTAAAAATACTAAATGTTCATTAAGAAAATCCAAAAGTGGGCATATACAGGTAGGACACTCGTTGTATTGGACTTAAAACCGTAAGGAAAACACCAAACGGACCATGAACATACAGACAAAAACAAAAGCAAAAATAATGACAGTTCAGGAGTACAGACAACCAAACAGAGATGTGCTTCAGAAAACGTCACAGTTAAACCATTAACCAGTTTTTGGTACACATCAAGTTTCTGATATTTTTAACAAACATCCAATAACATGCTATAACAGTGTTCATATGAGGGATCAATATGTCGGTAATTATTTACAGTATAACGTAACTTAAGGAAAACCGACAGCCGAACGAGCATGAATTCTCTCTCTGTGCACTGACAAGCTTAAGCAAATAATATTTCATCTTACAATAATGACAAACCAGTAGTTCGAGGAGCATTGACAGTTAATACATATTGAAACATAGTAAGATCAGTTGTCAATTTCTACAAGATTCAAGGAACCCGAGAGATAATATATTGTTAAATATGGATTATTGATGGACCATTTTGTACAGTTAACCAACATTTATTTACAAGAAAAATTAATGACCGACTGTTCATTGAGTTGGAGAACAACTTTTTCCAAAATGTATATACAGTAAAAAATTTTGTCCAACTGTCGATCTATGAGTCGGGGGATTGGTTAACCCAAATTTATTTACATTACAGATTTTTGTCCGACTGTCGATCTATGAGTCGGAGGATTGGTTAACCCAAATTTATGTACACTAAAAATGTAATATCGACTGTCAATCTGTGTGTTGGAGGATCGATATTTACAATAAAAGTTAAAGATTGACTGTCGATCTGTTTGTTGGAGGATTGTTTAACCCAAATTGATTTACATTGACAATTTATGTCCGACTGTCGATCTATGAGTCGGAAGATTGGTTAACCCAAATTTAAACCTTAAGCAAATTTCTCTCTTATTGGCCATCAAAACTAAGAAAGAAACAAAGACGGAATATGGCAGACAGAACAAACACATTAAATAAATACACTTGACGATGTGTACATTACTAAACACAGACAACCAAACAAAAAGGTATTCATGAAAACTATCTAATATTGTCATTGACCTAAATTAATGAAAGTAATATCAGTCCTAAACAAACCCTTAAAAATAAAGCCTTCATTGTTTGTAGTCACGTTGCACGATCAATTTATAATCACACAACACAAATCTGATTTTTCATTTATGCACTCTGATTGCCGGAAAACTTGTCACGTGGGTGGTGTTAGGGTCATGTCAAGAAGTTAAGGCATTCACATTTGAATGTTCACTTATTTTTCTTGGGGATCGCAAGTTTGAAAAATTATCTCTGTGCTACCAAAGTGGTCATGTGGCAAGCGTAAACCCTAAACAAGCATTGTTGTGTAAAAGTCCTATGCAGTTTCATGTTTTGTTATCAAATCAAGTGTTTTCGTTTTTGTTTTTTTTTTGGCAAGAAGAGATGGTGCTGCGTATACGCGCGTGCCACGCGTGCGTGAACGTGCAGACAGTGTATCAATAAGGTAGCTTTTACGCACATGAAACCAACATAATGCAAAGAGTAAAGCCGAATACCAACTACAGTATTTACATTTATGGTACTGTTCATTTTCAAAACTGGTTCATGAATATATACAAAAATATTTAATAGGCAAGAGATTAGGTGCCTAAAGAATATAAACATATAGGCCAAATGTCGGCGAAAGAAAAAACACAATTATTACTTCTGATGTTATTCGTTAAAGGTATTAATGGCAATAGCAGGGTGAGGACCCGGTTGGGCTCCCTCCACTAACAGCGGCCAGCCGCTATAACCCGGTCATCACCACGCAGTGAAGACCCGGTCATCACCACGCAGTGAAGACCGGGTCCTCACCACGCAGTGAAGATCGGGTCATCGCACTGTTATTGCCTAATTAATGCATCTTGGCACAAATTATCTAAATTAAATTTAGTTCATTTTTACATTTACGATGTTTGAACTTCGAAAACAAACTTTATTCATTGAATTTGCTTTTATTGGTCAAACTAAAAGCTTATTGATAATGAAGTTCATATCAGTACTAATCTCAAACTGTCTCTGATCATTCACAGGACCGCAGGTGATGATCATTAGTAAAGCTGAATCGAATGATGATAAAGTATTGATAGTTTCTTTGTAATGAGAGACTTTGGGACACTAGGTGACAGCAAACTTAGCAGGTAAATTCCTATTGTTTACCTAGTTATGACCTAGCGTTCTCAAAAGTATCGCATTACGAAGAACACTGACAGTCAATTTAGTGTTCACCTCACTAGGATGATTGATGAGCCAACAATTATTTACAAAATGAAACACGGACAGTCTAATTTACGTAACCGTCCCAAGTTTCTGCGTAGAACATTAATGACCTTCCCAATTAAAATAAATAGGCAATGGACCCACGAAGTT
Source organism: Marthasterias glacialis (assembly GCA_911728455.2). NCBI lineage: Eukaryota > Metazoa > Echinodermata > Asteroidea > Forcipulatida > Asteriidae > Marthasterias > Marthasterias glacialis. Next base: position 3,136,282 of record OU452220.1, read on the forward strand.
GCCTTTAATTTGTTTCGAAATTAATACAACTCCAATGCAATGTATTACGTGATGTTTTGCCATCATACACGCGCGCGAGTCTGTGATTGGTCATTTGCCATTTCGTGTCAACAACCTGCAGGTGCATAATTTATAACTGCTGAGCTCCATGTGCATGTAGTGTGTGACTGTGAAATTAACGTGTTCGTGCAGTCGCACACGTGGCGCTCTCTTTGGCCGGGTTTTACAGTGTGGAAAGGAGCTGGAGAAGTAAGTCTGATGGATTTAAAGCGTGCGTGTCTAATGATTGCCTTCAACCATGCTTCATCAACCATAGAGAAAGGTCCTGCTTCAACCATGGAGGTAGCCGAGGTACAAGATTCACTCCAGGCAACAGAGGCATGTAAGTAAATAGTACCATTGATTCTTCTAAGTTTGCAGTATGATTAGGAATATAAAACGTATGTAGACATTGTGTATGTCATGTAATGTGTGTAGTTAAACCTTTTGAGTTAAATCTTTTTAGTTGAAGTTGTACTTCGTGTCACATCATGGTCACATGTACTTCGTAATCGTAATACTAATATACAGGATATGCACAACCTTTTTTTCTACAGTAAACTTACGGCCATTTTGAGGGTGCTGTTGGACAAACCTGTAGTACACTCATGACGTCAAACTCAAATGCATACAGTATGCTTAAACGATGTACGATGTACCATTGTAACAAACATAGTAAATCATCTGGATGTTTTTCAAAATTGTTAATCTCATACCCCAATCGATACATTGTGATAAAATTTTTCAAGTGGTTGCTTGACACAAATTTTAAGTCAGCAGTGATGAATTTTGGGGGTTACATTTCAGGTAATGATCATTAATAAATTACAAATCTACTCTCAAACTATCACTGGTCATGAGTGACGGCACATGTGAGGATCATTAATAAATCCCAAATCTACTCTCAAACCCAAATCTACTCTCAAACTATCTCTGGTCATGAGTGACGGCACATGTGAGGATCATTAATAAAACCCAAATCTACTCTCAAACCCAAATCTACTCTCAAACTATCTGTGGTCATGAGTGACGGCACATGTTAGGATCATTAATAAAACCCAAATCTACTCTCAAACCCAAATCTACTCTCAAACTATCTCTGGTCATGAGTGACGGCACATGTGAGGATCATTAATAAATCCCAAATCTACTCTCAAACCCAAATCTACTCTCAAACTATCACTGGTCATGAGTGACGGCACATGTGAGGATCATTAATAAAACCCAAATCTACTCTCAAACCCAAATCTACTCTCAAACTATCACTGGTCATGAGTGACGGCACACGTGAGTATCATTAATAAATCCCAAATCTACTCTCAAACCCAAATCTACTCTCAAACTATCTCTGGTCATGAGTGACGGCACATGTGAGGATCATTAATAATTCCCAAATCTACTCTCAAACCCAAATCTACTCTCAAACTATCTCTGGTCATGAGTGACGGCACATGTGAGGATCATTAATAAAACCCAAATCTACTCTCAAACCCAAATCTACTCTCAAACTATCTCTGGTCATGAGTGACGGCACATGTTAGGATCATTAATAAAACCCAAATCTACTCTCAAACCCAAATCTACTCTCAAACTATCTCTGGTCATGAGTGACGGCACATGTGAGGATCATTAATAAATCCCAAATCTACTCTCAAACCCAAATCTACTCTCAAACTATCTCTGGTCATGAGTGACGGCACATGTGAGTATCATTAATAAATCCCAAATCTACTCTCAAACCCAAATCTACTCTCAAACTACCTCTGGTCATGAGTGACGGCACATGTGAGTATCATTAATAAATCCCAAATCTACTCTCAAACCCAAATCTACTCTCAAACTATCTCTGGTCATGAGTGACGGCACATGTGAGGATCATTAATAAATCCCAAATCTACTCTCAAACCCAAATCTACTCTCAAACTATCACTGGTCATGAGTGACGGCACATGTGAGGATCATTAATAAAACCCAAATCTACTCTCAAACCCAAATCTACTCTCAAACTATCACTGGTCATGAGTGACGGCACATGTGAGGATCATTAATAAAACCCAAATCTACTCTCAAACCCAAATCTACTCTCAAACTATCTCTGGTCATGAGTGACGGCACATGTTAGGATCATTAATAAAACCCAAATCTACTCTCAAACCCAAATCTACTCTCAAACTATCTCTGGTCATGAGTGACGGCACATGTTAGGATCATTAATAAAACCCAAATCTACTCTCAAACCCAAATCTACTCTCAAACTATCTCTGGTCATGAGTGACGGCACATGTGAGGATCATTAATAAATCCCAAATCTACTCTCAAACCCAAATCTACTCTCAAACTATCACTGGTCATGAGTGACGGCACATGTGAGGATCATTAATAAAACCCAAATCTACTCTCAAACCCAAATCTACTCTCAAACTATCACTGGTCATGAGTGACGGCACACGTGAGTATCATTAATAAATCCCAAATCTACTCTCAAACCCAAATCTACTCTCAAACTATCTCTGGTCATGAGTGACGGCACATGTGAGGATCATTAATAAATCCCAAATCTACTCTCAAACCCAAATCTACTCTCAAACTATCTCTGGTCATGAGTGACGGCACATGTGAGGATCATTAATAAAACCCAAATCTACTCTCAAACCCAAATCTACTCTCAAACTATCTCTGGTCATGAGTGACGGCACATGTTAGGATCATTAATAAAACCCAAATCTACTCTCAAACCCAAATCTACTCTCAAACTATCTCTGGTCATGAGTGACGGCACATGTGAGGATCATTAATAAATCCCAAATCTACTCTCAAACCCAAATCTACTCTCAAACTATCTCTGGTCATGAGTGACGGCACATGTGAGTATCATTAATAAATCCCAAATCTACTCTCAAACCCAAATCTACTCTCAAACTACCTCTGGTCATGAGTGACGGCACATGTGAGTATCATTAATAAATCCCAAATCTACTCTCAAACCCAAATCTACTCTCAAACTATCTCTGGTCATGAGTGACGGCACATGTGAGGATCATTAATAAATCCCAAATCTACTCTCAAACCCAAATCTACTCTCAAACTATCACTGGTCATGAGTGACGGCACATGTGAGGATCATTAATAAAACCCAAATCTACTCTCAAACCCAAATCTACTCTCAAACTATCACTGGTCATGAGTGACGGCACATGTTAGGATCATTAATAAAACCCAAATCTACTCTCAAACCCAAATCTACTCTCAAACTATCTCTGGTCATGAGTGACGGCACATGTTAGGATCATTAATAAATCCCAAATCTACTCTCAAACCCAAATCTACTCTCAAACTATCACTGGTCATGAGTGACGGCACATGTGAGGATCATTAATAAAACCCAAATCTACTCTCAAACCCAAATCTACTCTCAAACTATCTCTGGTCATGAGTGACGGCACATGTTAGGATCATTATTAAAACCCAAATCTACTCTCAAACCCAAATCTACTCTCAAACTATCTCTGGTCATGAGTGACGGCACATGTGAGGATCATTAATAAATCCCAAATCTACTCTCAAACCCAAATCTACTCTCAAACTATCTCTGGTCATGAGTGACGGCACATGTGAGGATCATTAATAAAACCCAAATCTACTCTCAAACCCAAATCTACTCTCAAACTATCTCTGGTCATGAGTGACGGCACATGTTAGGATCATTAATAAAACCCAAATCTACTCTCAAACCCAAATCTACTCTCAAACTATCTCTGGTCATGAGTGACGGCACATGTGAGGATCATTAATAAATCCCAAATCTACTCTCAAACCCAAATCTACTCTCAAACTATCACTGGTCATGAGTGACGGCACATGTGAGGATCATTAATAAAACCCAAATCTACTCTCAAACCCAAATCTACTCTCAAACTATCACTGGTCATGAGTGACGGCACACGTGAGTATCATTAATAAATCCCAAATCTACTCTCAAACCCAAATCTACTCTCAAACTATCTCTGGTCATGAGTGACGGCACATGTGAGGATCATTAATAAATCCCAAATCTACTCTCAAACCCAAATCTACTCTCAAACTATCTCTGGTCATGAGTGACGGCACATGTGAGGATCATTAATAAAACCCAAATCTACTCTCAAACCCAAATCTACTCTCAAACTATCTCTGGTCATGAGTGACGGCACATGTTAGGATCATTAATAAAACCCAAATCTACTCTCAAACCCAAATCTACTCTCAAACTATCTCTGGTCATGAGTGACGGCACATGTGAGGATCATTAATAAATCCCAAATCTACTCTCAAACCCAAATCTACTCTCAAACTATCACTGGTCATGAGTGACGGCACATGTGAGGATCATTAATAAAACCCAAATCTACTCTCAAACCCAAATCTACTCTCAAACTATCACTGGTCATGAGTGACGGCACGTTAGGATCATTAATAAATCCCAAATCTACTCTCAAACCCAAATCTACTCTCAAACTATCTGTGGTCATGAGTGACGGCACATGTTAGGATCATTAATAAATCCCAAATCTACTCTCAAACCCAAATCTACTCTCAAACTATCACTGGTCATGAGTGACGGCACATGTGAGGATCATTAATAAAACCCAAATCTACTCTCAAACCCAAATCTACTCTCAAACTATCACTGGTCATGAGTGACGGCACGTTAGGATCATTAATAAATCCCAAATCTACTCTCAAACCCAAATCTACTCTCAAACTATCTCTGGTCATGAGTGACGGCAATAGTAAATGGTTTAAAAACGACAATAGTAAATGGTTTCGAATGGTGCATTAACTTCTTTGAAAATGGCACCCTGAGTAGGAAAGCTAAATAAAACTAACTTGTGACATCTTATGTACATGTAAATCTATCTTTTTACTCTTCGGGAGGGTCATCGGCTATAAGTCGGCGTAATTTGTCATACACTTGTTGGAATGTGTACTTCAACCTCAGTGAAGAGCTATCTGCATACATCACTCGAACCTGCCGAATACAAAAACAAGAGATGACTACAATTATTGAGCTTACATACTATTTTTTGAATAACTTAGGGCATCAATTGCTACTTAAAGGGGCTGTGTCGTCATGATCACAGCGAGTCGGTGCCTAGACATTGAATAATGAACTCTCACTATTTTACTGCACATGCGCACGTGATGGCGGTCACATCACAGGATAATAATGATGGTGCCCTTTGGTGTTGTAACAGTCAACGCGCGCGCATGCAGTAACTGGGTGAGAGTTCATGTTTCTGGGCCCAGAAACAGGCAGACTAAGATTGCGACGACACAGCCCCTTGAAAAGTGATACGCAGCGGTGGATAATTGATTTTAGGGCTAGTTTCCAAGTTGAAAAATGTTTAGTACATACAGGATGTGTAGTGCAGGTGACCTACATGTATTTCATTTTGAAAGGTAATTTATGGATTAGGAGTTATACTTAAAGGCAATGAAAAGGCAACTACTTAATACCTAAACGAGGCCGTTTGTAAATAACTCCCCAAAGACAAAAAATTGCACGTTTTTGAAGTGCCATCCGGAATGCATATAGCTACATCGCGCAATGCATGTAGCTACATCGCGCAAATCCACACACCATTGGAAAGGTCATGACCTCGTCTGTCTATTTACAACATTTTCATTCATGTATTTACGTGTGTTTTTCCATACCATTCAGTTGCGCAGAACCCTTTTACATTATGAATTCGCGGCTTACAATTTTGAGAAAAAATTTTTTAAATCTTTGAATGGCCCCCTAGCCTAAAATGCATTCTATAATCATGTACTTGTATTGTACTCACAAGTGCTTTGTTTGTTCTCTTTTTTCCTGGTCTTGATCTTTCGAGAAGCCGAATCCTGTCAAAATCTTCCCTTAGCTTTAGTTCCTGTTGAGGAGTGAAGAGCATACTTCTTGTTGGCATCTTCGGTGCTGACAAAGTGCTTGACACCTGTAATTATACAAATTTTTGTTTACCAGTAATTAATTTCTGTGTATGTACAGCGGAATAGCAATGTTTTTTTCCCCTTGGGGGGAGGGGGGAGTCATTGTGTTTCAGTGGGGAGGGCCCAGGGGCCACATTTTGTAAAGCAACACATGTATTTTGATTTTTTGACGTGGGGGCACTGGGAAGGGGGGGGGGCTCTGAACATTTGGCTAGGCTGCTGTACATTAAGTGCATGACAATCACATTGACTGATGTAATTGGGAAGTTTAAACAATTCATATTGCATTTAAAGGGGATGTATTTTGTTCCATAAGGGAAAGCAATTTTTATGTCAGTGGTATTCAAGTTAACTTTTTGTGCTATATGTCAGTTTCTTGTACTTACAAAGGATTGTTTCCTGGAAATTAGAACAGTTTTACTCTGCAAAGAAAAAACAAACAAAAAAGTTGTTAAAAGTGTTTGTATTGTAATTGTTAACAAAATTATCATACAATGCCTTAGATACTTTATTTGAATAATATGTGCTACAGGAAAGAAGGTTAGAACAAGATACAGTAAGACTAGAGAGGGGCCGTGATTACGACTCACCATGTTTAAAGTCGGGAGAGGTGTGACCTCTAAGTTTATACAGCATAAACAAACAACAAAATTTACAAATTCAGCTAATCAACTGAAAAGTGACCTCTAAGACTCTTAGGCTGGTCTAAGTTGCAGACCAACTAGGCTTAATAAAAATAACACTAGATTGTTTTATTGTAAAAGTGTACATACCTCTCCATGAGGTTGAACTGAGCCAGTGTCATTATGACTCTCGAGGTGTTTTGAACATGATTGGGCAGAGTTACTGGGTCCAGGTATGTCTTCGTTCTATAAATAATGGAAAAAAGTGAATTATGTCAACAAACATTGTTAAGCCATCATTACATTGGTGCATGCTTTGTCATTATAACTTGTTGTGCCTACAGTGTATCAAACCTAATACTCTATTCTCCCTTGATGCACCTCTTTGAGGCACATGTAAAACTACAGGTAATTTCTATTCACTTGTAACAAATCTGTGACTAAAATAATTTTGTTTAGATTTAAACAGGCTTTGTTTATTTTTGTTATTCATTTATTTATTTTGTTTGGGGGGGGGGGGGGGCTATTTCATGTATCGAACCATTCGTGTTTGCATCTTTCGATCTTATTTTTTTTAGGGGGGCAAGGGTTACTCCACTGTCAAAGATAGATCTCTTTGGAGGCCCCGAAGGGACATCGCAAAGGGCAAATATGTGCGTCTACATGTGTAAGTGTACTTAATTGCAAACACATGTATGTGCGAATACGTATGTGATTTTGTGAAGTTATTCACAGATATCAATATCATACATGTAATGTGAAATTAATTGCAAATAAAATTATTTGTGCATACGTATGCGATGCCATAAAATTCAGTCAGGCTTCCAATTGTTCCATATTTTTCCTATAGAATACATACCCACAATGACTGAATGATGTGGCTGCTGACCACTGCCTCAGAGGTGCTGTTGGCAGAAACATAAAATCGTTGCTGTGTTTCTTCTTGGTGGCTCATGTGGTGAGCTACCCTTGACCTATCTGGTGCTGACAGACATCTCCACGACTAGAAAAACAAAAAGGTAATACAAACAAATATTAACACAAATGACAACTCAGTTTGCAATACCCTTTAGTGTTAGTGGATTGATTTTGTGGGTAGCCATTGTAACATTTAGAGAACAACGGAGTGAGGACCTGGTATTCATTATCTCTTAATGAGCTGTAGGGGCTGGCTGGTTCGAGCGAGGGTGGTTTGTTCTTTATTAGCAGTTTCTGATTTTGTCATGTGATCAAAACTTAACAAATCACTTTTTTTTAATTCACAAGTTGTTTATTAAATGTGCATTGCCCGATTTGGGGCCAAAGGATTAAAAAATTATAGTATACATGTTGTCTCCAGTTTCTTGTAGTTTCCATAATCTCCACAAACATGACAAATGGAACTTTGAAGTTCAGAGACGCAGCATGTGATTGCGGTCACCCAGACCAAACCATCCTGCATATCATAAATGACTGTTTGCTATCCAAATTTGTGCAGGAGGCATCAACGGCAGCCATCTATGATCTAGTGACAGATGATGCCCTTTTACTTCGTACCTAGCTCTCGGAGCTGGACTTGTCACACACTGTGTAATGTACACGAACAGTGTGTGGGGTTTTCTCGTTACACCGTGTACAATGTGCACAACACACATACAACTGGTCTATCGTCGTTCCGAATTACGTTGCTTGAAGACAATATTCATATCCTGTGCTTCCACAATATGCAAATGATGTTCGTAGTAGCTTTGAGGATTAAAAGGCTGGCCCAGCCCTTTATTCGTTTACGTTTTTAATTAACTGCCACTAATCCTTGACGTTTTTTTTTGTTCAAAGTACAAAATGAAAGCTCATAACTTTTTATACCCCGTAATATTAGCAATTAGAATGATGAAAATATTTTTGACCCCCAAATCGGCCTGAAATCGGGCAATGCATGTTTAATATGTGGTGATGACATCTTAATTGTACATAAAGCCTGCAAACTTACCTGTGTGGCAACAGTCTTTCTAATAATGGTGGGGCCTATTTTCCCTTCTTTGCCAGCAGCAGTCCAAAGTCTATAGGTCAAAACATAATTCATCGATTGTCAATGTGAAAGGGCTTAACACAAAAGTTCCTCTAATATGAGACCTGATTTGACCTTGCTTCCTGCTGAAACCGGAAGTTCCAATTAAATATATTATAAAGCCTTTTTTTAGATCAATAATTATAAACCATTAAAACAAAACAATTATATACTTCTGCAGATCCTGCCCGGGTTTAGCAACCTTTCTCCCTCCTGGAGCCAAGAAGAGGGGAAGACTTTTGCTTTTGATCTGCTCCACAGTGGTTCCAGGTGTTAGTTTGCGGCCCTCCAGCACATACAAGTATAGCCATCTGTTGAGGACTTCGTTTAGGCTGACAAGTTGGGGCCCATATGTCCCTCTTGTTTTGTGTTCAACCACCTGGTAAAAAACAATTATTAGTTTTATCTATATTTGGACTGGAAGGGAAACACTACGCAAAAGGCTTGTGCTTGGATGGTAAGTGAAACGTTTACTGAATGCTCTGTATTATTATGTTTTTATGAACAGATAAATTAAACGCAATCCATTTCCTTATATCTGATACAAAGCACCTCGTCCTGGATCAATAATCTATTTGTATCATTTCATTTGCTTCATTTTGGTGTTTTGCTTCTGAACACCACATAAAAGAACTTAAATCATTTTAAGTTTTTGATAAATGGATTAGTGCTGTTTATCCATGTATTCCTTTTTGTATTTTCCAGAATGATTTCTGAGAAACTGGAAACTATTCTATGGCCCATACATTTTTTTGCCAACATCTGCAAACTCACAACACAGTTCATCACAAAAACCTATTACGCGTGTTTGCGTGTCATTGCACAGTGACCGTACAACATGCGAATGCAAGAAATTGTAAACGCATGAAGTACGCGCAATCTGTTCCTTTGCCTAAAACGCTATTGTTCGCGTTTGCACGATCGGCATGTTTAACAGAACAAAAAAAGTGATCAGAAAATTGTAGGTTTCAATAATGTACCTTTATTACAGCCTGCGGCTCAAAATTGTTGTCAAGGACCTCAGTCCGCTGCAGCCACTCCCCAAGTGTCATGTTCGTAAGAACTCCTGAACGTGGAGCTCCCACGAAGTAGAGTTCAGCCAGCAGGCAATTACGTAGCTGTACAACATCTCTCCACATTGCCTTCTCAGCTTCAAGCATTGCTGTAAAAAACATAAAATGTACATTTAGTTCCACCAAATTTCTGCTTGTGGAAGACATTATATTTGGAAACTACACAAACATTTATTTATTTATTTATTTAACTATCTATATACCATATTTATTTGTTTATTAATTAATTCATCTATCTATCTATCTTATTTATGAAGTTATTAATTTATTAATTTATTTATTAATTTATTAACTTATTAATTAATTAATTAATTATTTTTATTTTTATTATTATTATTTTTTAAATTAATTATTTAATTTGTTTATTTATTTCTTAAGTTATTATGCCCCACCACCCTCCAAAGGGGTATACTGTTTCCGACATGTCTTTCTTGGCTGGTTTGAAAAGGTCCCCATCTGTGTTCAAAACAAGTGGGAGCTGTTTAGTGTCACTGGAAAGTTGAAAGTTGGTTTAGACCTCCCTGGTCAAATTTCAAGGACATTTATGGTCAAACCAGAAGAAATGTGTGAGCGATAACTCAAGAAGGAATTAGCCTATCAGCTTTAAACATTCTTATTGCGAAATGGTATACAGGATAAAATGTAGGCTGATACTTGCTAATTATGATGGGAACAAGTCTTGGTCAATGTAAAAACTAAATTAGATAATTGCATATCAAAATAACTACAAAAAACGATATGTGTGGTGTGCATTCTTATTAATTAATGTTAAAGAAGAACCTTAAAAAATAAGAACAACTTCTACTCACACACAACACTGACAATAGCTTTCTTCAGCCACTGTCTGAATTCTACCACATCATTTTTGCGTAGAAGCAAGTCTGCATTAAGGAAAACAAGAACAAATAAATAAATTCTGATTGTGACTAGAAATAAAAGAATGTCTTAGTTTCATTGGGATTGCGTGCAGATGCGTGTACGCGCCGATATTGTATCGTTTTTGCTTTGGATAAGCTTGGTATCTGCGATGTGATGACATAGTTGAGCGGGTTCGGTGGGAGGGTGGACAAGACATGAAATCACACCCAGTGACACTTAAAGATCATGAGCCAAAACTTTCGGTTTTAAATTCAATGTAGACATAATTTTAAATAGCACATGTACATAGTTCTGGTATTTTTTATGTTACTTAACCTGGTATTTGGGATTTCAGTTCTGCCTCCCGAATGTTAATTGCTCTTCTGAGGGACACTTGGAGGTCTTGAGCACTGGCCTTTGTTTGATTAAGGGCATCTGTTGAGACACCATACCTCTTCCTCCAGTATCCTCTCATTGTCAGAAAATGACAAAATTTTGTCAAGGAGAGGAGGTATGATACCTGTGTTTTTGCCTGTCTGCTCTCTGTTTGGAGGAGTCGGATGATTCTGCCGAATGTAAATTTGAAGCAGATACATAACACACAATAAATGTAATAATACAAGCACGACTTGCCCTGTCAAATTCAAAATTTGGTGTGTTGATTGGTCTGGGAATCCCTCAGAAGCCTATTGGTTTTGGACCTTGATTAAATGTCAAGGTCATCGTGGCTAACACAGAAGAAATGTGGGAGCCATAACTCAAGAGGGAATTAGCCTCAGCTTCAAGTATGGTTTGCGGATTGGTCTGGGGATCCCTCAGAGGCCACATGATTTAAGACCCGCATCGGTCAAATGTCAAGGTCATGGCTAAAACAAAAGAAATGTTGTGGGAGAAAGGTTTGGCCTTTTAACTTTTAACTTGCATAGACTGATCTGGGGATCCCTGAGAGGCCTATTGTTCTGTATTTGGACATCCCTGGTCAGATATAAAGGTCATAAAACCAGTATGCACAACTACATGTGGCGTGTCGTAGCCGAGTGGTTAGAGCATCGGACTCAAGCTCTAGTGGCTAAGTCATCAGGGTGTGGGTTCGATTCCCAGTCATGACACTTGTGTCCTTGAGCAAGGCTCTTAACCATAATTGCTTCGTAAAAAGTTGGGGAGGTAGTGCTTTTGGCTCTACCAGCCAGGCTTCTGATGGATGATACCAAAGCCTACATCCTTATGGACTGTAACAAAGGGGGTAACTCTGTTTCAGCCCCAGGAGTAAGTAGGTGGCAACGGCCACTGGAAAAACAGCTGATTTGTAGCCCACACCTTGAAGTGTCTGGCGACTTGCATATAAAAAATAAAAATATAAATAAAAAAAAAACATGTACAAAGGAACAATTGCTTTAACCCACTTTAAGTAACACTTACTTTTGGGGTATGCTGGGTCTTATCAGTTCAATGGGGTATTGGAGGCTTAATTTATGTGTGCAGGTTTCCAGCTGTCGGCGATGTTGATTTGCTGATCGGGAAGCCGAAGTTGAGCTGCCAAACTTCACCGTTTCATATTCAACCAATGAATCTAATAATGATAATCCTTAAAAAAAAAAAAAAACAACAACGAATGAAAGTAAACACCCATAATAGTTCATCAGGCAGTCCTATTGGTCGAGAGCGTGTCATGCGGGGATATTGAAACGGATGATAAATAATAGTAGAAAGTGTTTAAACCCCAGCAGCTAATTGCGCTTTTTGTACTCACTGCAAAGTGCAAGGTGGCATAAAGCATAATGTGCTCAATTTGTACCTGCACTAAATGTAAAAAACACATGGGCATGTACACGTAGCTATTGAGCATTGCTTACAAGTTGACCCATTGCGAAACAGTTCAGAAAAAAAGTTATGGACAAATTTACAAAAACAAATTGTTTTCTTCAGATTTCCCATCATTGTGAGACTTTTTAACAAAAGGCTTTTATGAATGGGAATAAAAGAGTGGTGACTCATTCTTAAATGACCCTTTTAAACCTTACAGTGTAGCAGGTTTGCGATAAAGGCCCTTGCCTTGGGTTTGATCACACGGCCAGGTCCCTGCCGGTTTAAAATGGTCGTTTAAAAACTCCTTACCACTCATTTATTCCCTTATTAAGAAAGTTTGTATTTGAAATCAAAAATGGGTTATATGATAATTGAATAATCTTAATTAGGCTTAGTCCATTAGTGGCGTGTCGTGGTCGAGCGGTTAGCGCACTGGACTCAAGCTCTGGTGTTTCTGATCAGCAGAGTGTGGGTTCAAGTCCTGCCCGGTCTTGACACTTGTGTCCTTAAGCAAGACACTTAACCATTATTGCTCCGTCCTTCGGATGGGATGTAAAGCTGTAGGTCCGTGTGTTGTGTAATGCACGTAAAAGAACCCAGTTATACACTTATCGCTAAGAGAAGGGGTTCGCCCCGGTGTTTCTGGCAGTGGCTGCTGAATGCGCCGCAGTACCTTGTAAACCTTTATAAGGTGCTACATAAATGGGTCTCACATTTCAAAAACTTCAAAAACCTGTCTTAAAATAATTTATAACAAGCGCCTTGAGTACCTAAGTGTTGGTAGATACGTGCGCTATATAAGAACGCAGTATTATTATTATTAGTACAACACTTGTAAAAGACGTACCCCAGTTTGCCAAGGGACATTATTTAACAGAAATTAAACTACCTTGATCACTGTCGGCCTCTTGTTCACTTTCATGATGTTGTTTTTTTCCATTGGTGGATAGCACCACTGAGTGTTTGGCAAGTGCCAAGTTTTTCTGGTATTCAGAACTGTTGCGCTGTGGTAAAACAAATGATCAACCATCAGAAAAATATTAATTATACAATGATAACAGACACAAACCAAGGGTATGTAACGGACAAAAGCTAAGGGTGTGTACCAACACAGAAAAGCAAGCTGTACTTTAAAGCACCATAACCTGTACCGTATGTTTGGCAAAAATGATTTGGACAGAGAGGGCTGGTGGTTTGAAAGAGGTGTGATGTAGGAAATTTATGTGAAAAGGGATAAGCCATTACTGAACAGAAGATGGTGTCACAATTTTTTAGAAAACTTAGTTAGGGCTTTCATTGAAACTATTAACAAAATCCATCCAATTATCATACTCACATTCATTTTATGTTTATACCAAAGATGAATGTCTACCCGCTTAAGTCCTTTGGCATAACAACCTGAGACAGGGCAGTCTCTGGCCTTCCTCTCATACACTTTGTTTTTGCTTCTCTTTGGTTTGGTGATGGGCTCCCTTGAAACGAACAAATAAAAAACACTCAAACCACATATAAGTAGCTTATATATTTGATTATGACCAGGGGTAAAATTCACAAAGTTCCTTGGACTAGCACTTGAGGCAGAGGTCTTGTACAAAAAAAGGAACACTGAATGTTGTTGGCTAATTGTGGAAGTACAATAACAGTTTTTTACTTCAGTAAAAAAGTTAAAATAATTCATAGGTTGGTAAAGCTGATAGTGTTCAAGATTTGTGTGATTCATTGTGCATATTGTATGAAAAAATTGTTTTTGCTCAACCTGTTGTCTTAGTGAGGAAGTAATAGTGTATACAAAACTAAAATAAAATTAAAATCGGGGTCTCAACGTTTTATTTTCTGGACCTTGACAGTATATCAGAAAACAGCGCTGATATAAAATTTAGTTAAGTTTTCAGACTGATACGAGAAACACTTTTTTCTTTATAAATACCAGTCCTCTATCTTACTTTAAGCGTGAGTAAATATATTACTTACGTTTGTCTCACTTTCCCAATCACAAGCATACGCTTTTCTCTGTCACGTATGTTGTGCTTCTTCTGGAGATGCTGGGCAAGATGTAACAATTTTGTACCATCTTTGCAGAGGGGACAGGTGTGTGGCACTCTCTTAGACTGTTGGTCAATTTAAAAAGAAATGTCATAACCACTTTACACTTTATTGCGTTACACGTACTCATGAAATACAGAAAATATAGCGCATCTGTGTCACACATAAAACTCGGCAGAAGCGCTTTATTTATCACTCACACTATTGAAATTGTAAATTGTAAATTAATATTGTAACATAATGACATTATTAACATTACAGCCTAAACCCACTTGCTAATGCTATCATGAGCCTTTTGTAGTACATAATTGAATGCTTTAACCTACTTGCTTTGTCTTTCGTTTCTGCTGGCTAGGATACATTGTCTTCAGCTCAAAGCGTCTGGTGCTATAGCGTTCATCACACTCATCCTGCCATCCATCTCTGTGACCATTTCTGCCAACCTCATCTCCATCCTCGTCATCCCCATCCTCACTTCCAGTGTCATCTCCATCCTCCTTGTCTGGTTTCCACTCATCATCTCCGTCATCCTCATCTCCATCCCCTTTTCCATCCTTATCTCCATCATCCCCGTCTGATTTCCACTCATCACCACTGTCATCATCATCCCCATCGTTGTCATCTTCATCGTCATCGTCCTCGTCTTCGTCCTCTCCTTCATCCTCTCCATCATCTTTAGCACCCTCCTCTCCATCACCACTCCACCTTTCAACCTCCTCCCTTTCCACTACCAGCTCCATCGCTCCATTCGTTTCATCATCAACCTCACAAGCACCTCCATTGCTCATGCGAGTCAAAATTGAAAATGCCTACAGAAGACGTGGAAAGATAATTTGCAGGATAAAGTAGTTGACAACAAAATTTGCGGGATAAAGTAGTTAGACTTTTACTTTCTGTGGTGAAGTTTATAACAATCCTTTCAAAATGCACATATGCCTACTGAACTTCATACATTAACAACATGTGTAAAGTGGTACACTGATGACAATTGCATTTGTTGTAAACAAAACTGAAGTGACATCATATATGACTTTTTAGAATTGTTGGAATATGTCAAATCCAATATCTCTCGTCCTTGTGATGGCTTACACGAAAGAAATGTTATCTGAGCAATACTTGTAACTTGAGAAGCTTAGCCTATCAAACTTAGGATTGGTCTTGGGATCCTCTAGAAGCCTATTGATTTCGGATCCCCTACAGTATTTGTCAAGGTCATTATATACAGGTAGCTAAAGTAAAAGAAATGTCTGTCCAGGAATAACTCGGGAAAAACTAAGCATATCAACTTCCAAATTGATTTGTGGATAACTATAAAACAAACAAACACACAAGCTAATATAATAGCAGAAAATACACTTACGGCATTTTGCTGGCTGGCCATTTGGAACAGTGCAATCTGTAAAATTTCAAAAATTTAAAGGAAACACAAAAGTAATAAGATTGGTAACATAAATCTTGCCTACAACACAATATTCTTGGTGCAAGAAACAACAGGGAAGATAAGGGTGGTGATGGCGTTTAAAACTGACCCTATCTTTGGATACTCAAAACAACTGTAAACAATATTGATTGATTTATTATCATTTTAGGCAAGTGAGCCTATTATGGTGGCTTGTTGATGGATTATAATTGTGTACTGTAGGTCTTCATTTTGAAGGTCAAAGGGGGTCACACTTTTTACAAGATATGTAGAATTGCCCGAGAGCTTTACATTGATGTAATGAATTTTAATGTACCGCGTTTCATTAATAACAAACATTTTTTGATGTACAAACTTATAGTTCCGGTTTCGACCGGAAGTGAAGGTCAAATGGGGACACATATTGTGAAAGTTTGTAGAATCGTCCAAGGGCCATGTCAATTTTGTGTGATGACGTCATCATTCCAAAAATTCTTTTTTTTTCATGTACACACTGTGGTCTAAGTACATCTCAAGTCCTTACAAGCTTTACTTTTAGAGATAGCAAAAAAAAAAAAAATTTTGAATTTGTGTACCATTTTCGTTGTGACGTAGCTATGACGTCATATATTACATTTCTAGATTGCTCTTGAGTTAAATAAAGTTTTATGCATTGAAAGTTTTTTCATATTTTCATTCACTTAGGCTCTAGAGCCAAAAATATCATAATTTGAACTTTTACTTCCTGGATTGACCGGAAGTAAAGGTCAAATGAGGTCACATTGTGCATACAATTTGTTCAACATTTCAAGACTTATCATATGCTTTTCATAGACTTTTTCATATGCTCAAATGATTGTTGCATTTGTAGTTCTCAAGATATCAGTTTTTCTAAGTTAACGTTTATTTAACATAATGACGTCATCATTCCAAAAATTTGTAGTTTTCATCTACTCACTAAGAAGATCTTTGACCGCTATGGCAAGTTTCAAATTCATACAAGCTTAACTTTTTGAGAAAATTGACAGACAAGTTTTGACGACTAAGAAAGCCCAGAAAAAAAATAACAAAATAAAAAACTTAATAGTAACAATAGGTTTTTGGCTGATGGCCGAACACTTATAAAAAAAACTTCACAATAACATAGGTCATCGGCTGATGGTCGAACACAAGAAGAAAAAAAAAACTTAACAATAACAATAGGTTTTCGGGTGATGGCCGAACACCTAAAAAAAAGTTGCAAATTTGTCTTTGCATTGCAATCCCATCATGCACCCTGCAGAATTAATACCCATCAAGCAGTAGCACACTTGTGGCCATTTTAGATTTTCCGTCATTAGATATGGTGCCAGAAGAAAAAGCTGCAGCTAAAAGCATCTTAAACATCAGTTCATTAATTTAAGGTATTTGATAAACATCTTCAAGAGAGTATATGCACTCCGAACAGTCAAAGACTGTTTACATGGGAAGTGCATTTACATATGATATAAAGACAAGCTCTGTGCCCCTAAACGATCATATTGAGGAATAACAATTGACAGTGTTGTGGAGAACTATCCAAACCAACTGTTTACTGTCTTTGTTTAATTTTTTATTTATTCTTTTGGGGGGCAAGGAGGGATAGTGACGTGTCCCCACCCCACTCCCTACTTATAAAAAAGGATTCATTTAGAGGATTCTTGACCAATTTAAATCAGTGATTACTGATTGTTTTGTTATTAAGGGTTGGCTAGGGTACAAAATTTCAACTGTTGTATTGATTGAAAAGAAAATGTGTACATGTGTAGAATGTTTTAGTTGAAAATGATCTGTTGATTGCAATTGTAACAAAAAAAGATATGTTGTAATCCATATGATTTTTTTGTTTTCTTATTTAACTTTTATTTGCATTGTGTGTGACATGAAGTGTGAGTCTAGTATTGAAACAATTCTATTCTGTCATAGTAAGAATGAGTGTTTTATTTGTTTTGATTCTCAAAGAAGGTTGTTCACAAACTGAGTCTAACATTAAGACAACGGATTGAGCCCAAATTATCATAGTTTTTCATGTATTAATCAGACAAAGTTCGAATACTGCTTTACCACTTCTGTGTAGTGCCTTCTGTACATAGTAATTTCCACATAGTCGTATGTCTTTAAAGGTGTTGGGAGTTCAGCAATCGATTTCACGAAACTAGTCCTAATTAACTTAGGGTTAATTCTAAGTAATGTCACACTTTGCTTAGCAATTAAGATTGAATTTGCTAAGGAAAGTGTGACATCACAATACTTAGGATTAATCCTAAGTCAGGAAGAGTTTTGTGAAATCGACTGCAGGTAAAAATATGGAGTGGGTGATTTCAACCAATATGAGCTGCCTTTAGAAACTGGGGTTTATATTTAGGGAATAACAGTGCGAGGACCCGGTCTTCACTGCTTGGTAATGACCGGGGTGGTGGCTGGCCGCTGTTAACGACCAAGCCGGAGGCGCGGTCGTTAACAGCGGCCAGCCACCACCCAAGGTCATTACCAAGCAGTGAAGACCGGGTCCTCGCACTGTTATTCCCATTAATAAATACCTTTTTAACGAAATAAACGGCTAAAATCGTCCATTTTGTAACTTTTCTTTCTCGGCGATACTTGCTTGTTTTGGTAGCCGGTCTTTATATCGCCGTTAATACACCCCCACGTGATCACGTTTTGACCAATCAGAATCCACAAACTGTCCTAGCTATTTATTAATTGGCAATAATATCTGTGAACTAATGTACATGCACACACTTACATAGTTTGATTACAATGTAATACAATGTATCTAGTGCATAAGGGATGGTACATTTTATTGTTCATTGGGATCATCTGGTTTTTCTGGAGACATTTCACTATGGTCAAAGATTCAGAGCTTTAATATAGTTATAAAAAAAAAAATTAAAAAAATATTAATCTAAATGCAAATAATGGCACACACACACATCTCCAGCCATGTCTTTATCGGCGTTTAAAACTGGTCTTAAGCCGTCATGTGACCTTCTTTTAACCAATAGGACTGCCCGAATTGTCCCAAATTGTCTGAGATATTTATGAAGTGTTACAGCTCAGCGATATTTTCACCCTGGTGGGGGGGGGGGGGGCGGGCAATTGTAAATAACAATTTGTGTAATTGCCAGTGCTGTGTACTCAAACTTGATTACTTTTTTTTATCTATTTGTATACTCGGCTAGCAAAACACTCTACTACAACACAAGTCTGACTCATTATTTGACTAAAAGAACTAACTGAACTCAAAGACAAGTACTCAAAGATTTGTACTAGATACTCGACTTTAAAATGTACTCAGACTTTATAAAATACTCGGTCAAAGTTTCACTTTCGTCTTCAATAATTGTTAACTCCAATGCACTGAAAGAATGGATTACATGTACAATTCACTGTATATAATGCAATGCAATGGCTGCTGGTGGGATTGTGTGCACAGACCAAACACTACTGTAAAATTTTAACTTGAAAAGTAGGAATATGGTAACAAGCTAAAGTGCTGTAACTGTAAGGACCAAGCCAAAGGCAAGGTCCATTATCGCATGGCCACTACCCAGCAAGGTCTCAACCAAATAAGACCAAGTCACTTCTCATTTAATTTCAAAAAAATTTCCAGCTGTTTAATAGGTGTTTGCATCAGGGATAAATAATATTGTTTGTGTTTGGGGGTCATTTCACAGGTTGGGACATTGTGTTTTATTGTAACATTTGCCATTTTACCTGTACACCTAAGTTTGTTATGCACTTTATACTCAACACTTTCCCTGTGTACTGTGTCTTTAATGCAGTTCATACTTCATGCAAAAGCGGACGTGAAGCTAATTTGATGTCACTCTCCGATTTGAGATGAATATTTCGCAAGAGTTGCTCACATTTCAACTTGAGCTAATTGTTTGTTGCGATTTTGTGACGCCCAAGTAAGTTGTTGGCCTTTGCATTCGCATGATGTATGAACCGGGCTTAATGGTGATGGAAGACCATGTAAATATTGTGTGACCGACTTTCAACCAATGGGATTAATACTTAAAATCTGTCTGAAGTATTCATGTATTTTTGTACTTTCAGCATTTTTAGTTTTAACTATGGTGGCCCTGAAGGGACATCGCACATCGCATACGTGTGCGCACACGTATGCAATGTCGTGAAACAATTCGCGAATGTGTGCGCACACGTATGCAATGTCGTGAACCAAATCGCGAATATATGCGCACACGTATGCAATGTCGTAAACCAAATCGCGAATATGTGAGCACACGTATGCAATGTCGTGAAACAAATCCTGAATGTGTGCGCACACGGTATGCAATGTCATGAACCAAATCGCGAATATGTGCGCACTCGTCTGCGAATATATTCGCGATGTCGTGAATTTTATTGCATACCATTGTCGCATACCTTTGAATAAAATGTCTATTGATCTGGGGGGTTGCACATAGAGTGGCCACACACTGTACCTGCCTGGTACCCAAGCTCCTGCATTGAATGTCTTTGGTATACAAATGGGACCAGGGCCACTTGCATACTCCCTAGTTCACTAACACATTGTCCGCAACTATGACATCACCCCAAAGGTATGCGACAATGGTATGCAATAACATTCACGACATCGCGAATATATTCGCAGACGAGTGCGCACATATTCGCGATTTGGTTCACGACATTGCATACGTGTGCGCACACATTCGCGATTTGGTTCACGACATTGCATACGTGTGCGCATATATTCGCGATTTGATTCACGACATTGCATACGTGTGCGCATATATTCGCGATTTGGTTCACGACATTGCATACGTGTGCGCACACATTCGCGAATTGTTTCACGACATTGCATACGTGTGCGCACACGTATGCGATGTGCGATGTCCCTTCAGGGCCACCATATTTAACAGCAGTACTTTTACATAGCTGTACATTGTACAAGTAATGTATACAGTTACATGCACATGATGTGTAGGGCTACTTACAAAGTACTACTGCACTAATCTCATAGTCATGTGCGAAACAGTACTGGTACTCAATGTAAAATCCATGACCTTGCTACTCTTTTATTCCCTAATTTAATTTTTAAGTTACAATGTAAAAGTTAAATTGTTGTTAACATCTAATAATTTGTCGCTGCATATGTAATTGCTGTGAATGTGATTGTAGTAATTTATTTTACAAGGGGAGTATATTTATTTTCGTATTTTTGTATGAAGGTATGATTTATCAAAATCAAGTATATGTATAATAATTGAGTCACAACACGTTGTTTGTCAGTCACTCCAAAAAATGTAGTTGTCATTGTTTAACACAACAAAAGTAATACAAGTAATCAACTCAATATTTTGTTCATCAGGGTTATGTCCTAACTAATGTTATTATGAAATTTAAAATTACAACTGTACCTTTGAGTTGACAAATTGTATCAATGAGAATAAATTTGTGAGTTATTTCCATTTTCTGTGATCTGACCATCTTTAACTTTTTGTCACCACCTGTGTTGTATTCCCACAATACACATTTTTTATTTTTATAAATGTTAATTTTTATAAAGTTTGTGTGTTATTCATAAACTTTCAACTTTTAAAATGAGTGCTGAAGATTTGAGATTATATGTACAAGAATACTTTGACAAAAATAACACTCCCCACACTCCCCCCCCCCATAAAAAAGAACAACAAAAACAAACAAAACACTGCACTCGATCAAGATGCATTCATCTAAATTAAAGGGACACATTTGCCTTCCGATTGGGCTCCTTTGGGCCTACGTTTGTTATGAAATGAATATGGTTTGATATACATGTTTATGGTAGAACACTGCTAAAATATGTTCCGCCATGATTGTATCATTATAATGATTTGCATAATCCTTTGAAGTTGTGTGTTTTATTGCATGTACTCTGAACAGCAAAATGATACAATATTAAAAGGCAATGTTTCCTTTTAAGTTAACCTTTACTAAGAAAGCCTTTATGTTTCAACAAGATATTTGATTTGGTAACACAAACACGCAAAGCTCGGGCGGGGCAAGCAAACGGACCCCCCCCCCCCACCAAACTCGACAACCTAGTCCCACGTAAAAAGTACATGTAAACCGACCACCCACCGCGCACTCTACACTCGACCGACCACACACGACGACGCGGGCAAAGGAAGGCTGGCCAAATATAAATAAAAAAAACTTTTAAAACGATTGACTGGTCGTTATTGGTTAAAAGTTTTGTATGCGCGTAGTTGAGTAGGTATTTACAATATTAGTAGATAATTAGTAGTTTTATTCAGTTTAAAAATACTCAATTACAGTAGACCCATTAATACAAAGTACTAACCTTGAAATCCAAACGGCAAATGGTATTTAAAAAATTCAAACATGGGGTTTTAAAACAATTAGAACCAATCAAATAAGTGAGAGGGTGACCAAGAAAAACAAGACAACTCTTAAACCAAAAAAGAAAATGGACTTGGCAGACCAGGGGAAAGATTTAATTATTTCTTTATCAAGATGGGACAAATTTAGGATAAACAGCACACTAAAAATACATGATGCCCTTTTATTTGAAAGAATATGCGAAATGTTTGAAGCTTTCAAGATTAGACAAAAAGACGTGGTCCATTTTTATTGTTATTGTACGAGCGACCAGCGTTACGGGCATTTTGGCTTTTCCACACAGCTCCCCTTAAACCAAAAGTGCGCCCTCTGTTGGCGACATTTCGTCAACTGCTGAGTGACTCACTAAATTGAGAAATATCGGATTAGGGTTAGAAAAAGGCATTTAAACTTGAACACACGCACATTAAGTGATTTTAAATGAAAGCTTTGGTAATTTTGCATGGTTGGTTGAAAAAAATTGACAATAGAAGAATAGACTGTCAAGTTATGATAATTTTACCATTTTTCAATGATTGCTCTTAAACCAGTTTTATAAAGATTTTGTTTGAAAACAATGCATTTCGGGGCATATTAAGTGCTCAAAAAAGAAGGAAAAGGTGTTAGGTGATTGTGTGGCTTATCACAAAAATCAGGAACATGGAACGGGAATCCTTTTTTCAAATAACAATTTTTTAGCAAGTTTCAGCCAATTTTGGAGAGCCCTTAAACCCGAAAATAATGTCATTTACAACCTTCAGAAAATGCATTTTAAATTATGTATTTATGATTGAAAAGGTTGTTTATTACGGTATATTTATTTAGTAAGCCTTAAGGAAGTTTAATATAAAAAAATTGAAGCATTCGGTCATTGTCCCTTAAAGTTATTCAACATCAAACATGACTGACCAACCTTAAAAAAATAGGAAAACTTCAACACAGAAGGCTCCTTAGGTATAAAGGATGTTGTACCCATTTTTGGGGTGGTTATTTTTGTTGAAGCATGTCTTGAAATCGAAAAATTGTTTTATCAATCTTAGAGAATGGATCATTCTCTGGTCTTTTTCAAGAGGGACTGTGCAATTATGTTTAAAACTAAAGTTATGACACAAACTGCCCTTAAACCAAAGCTAGCAACTTTCGGTGTTGGATTATGAGCATGTCTGACTGATCCTAATTGATATGGAAACAAACTTTTACAATCCATTTCTTTTAACCTCTTTGTCACTCATCAAACTTCAATCTCTCTATCCCACACATTTGTTGTGTTTCTATTTGCCTTGTCAGCAACAGCGTATGGGTACAAAAATATGTATTTACTTTTATTGAGAGGATGGCTTGATTCAGGGTCAAGGGTGCTGGCAGGTGGTTGAAAGGTGTTGGGTGGGGAGGGGGTGGTGAACCTTAATTGGGCGGCTTAGACACAGTGTGTTTTGCCTTTTAGATACCTTATCACGGCTTTTTAGCATAGATTATTACTAGTGTTAAATATTATGATGAAAAATAAACTTTTCAACCAATTCAATCAACCAATCTTTTTGCTTATGTTGTTTTCATTCTTTTAATATAATTCTCTGTAACCAGCAATAGTAAATTAATTACTAACATAATGGAAAAAAACAGTCTCGTTTGCACTTTTATGTTTTAATTTAATTTAGTTCAAATTTAATGTAACTTAATTTAATTGAATTTAATTAATGTAATTCAAGTACACATTTGAATGAAGGCACTACAAATAAAAAAGCAACAACCCTGATAGGGGTTCATTTTCTGAACCAGTTCCTTGAGATAATGTTAGTGTATATCTTATTAAAAAAGTTGTTAGAATTGGTGATATTATTATAAAAACAAAAAACTGTTTATCTCCTGATATGCACCTACAACCAGTCAATGTCTTTATCAACTCAATGGAAGTAAAATTGTTTCCAATATTAATACCTTCCAGGTCAAAGGTTTGTAGAACCTTTAATTAACATGAACATTGTATAAGTGTGAACAACACCAAAGGTCATCAATAAGAGGGTAACAGATTTTTTCTTTCAATACTTAGTTTCTCAGTTCAAAAAATATGAATATTTCTCAAAAATATAAATATTTCTAAGCACAACACTGCTCTCTCCTAAGTGTGTTTTTATAATTCAGTTTGTTTGCATTCAATATCAATTCTGTGTCAACGTATTCTTATGAGTTTTGAGAACTAAAATTGCATTTAACAAACTGTTAACAAACTTCACAATGTATAATTTGAAAAGTCACTAATATTGATAGTTATAAGATAAATTAATTACAAACTGATGAACACTTATCAAAAGTGGACATAAGACAAACTAAGCTGTGTTTTGTGAAAAAGTTATGTCCTCGAGAAGAAACTGCGAAGAATTTGCACAAAGCCAGCTGAACCCATCAATGATGCATAATATAAAATTTACATAAATGAATCAAGAGATGGGTGCCTCGGGCTTTAGTAACAGAAGTGTCTATCCTCTGCAGACAGAGCTGTGATCCTGCATGTGAACAAATAAAGTGACAAAATGGTCAGAAACGATGACATTACAAACGGGTTCGCAATAAACGCACATGTGTGCCAAGTCCTATAACAAAAATTATGGCCCCTAGTAAGGCTTTAGGTCAACGATTAATCATTCTAAAAACACTCTTAAAACTTTTTTTACTTGCAACATTTCCTGCACAATATCAAGTTTGTCTAAAGTTTTTTATAGTGCTGTTTCGTGATTCAAAATGATCATGGAGGAAGGAATTTGTTTGATGATGACCTACCTAAGGAGCCCAGTTACTTGGACTTTATGTTTGTCAAACTAGGCAAGGGCAAACGAAGAATAAGACCTTTTTCTTAGCTACACCCCTGGCACAGGGTACACAAAAGGAGACATGGGGCTAAAACTAAGTCGACTTGAGACAGGTTTTTCTACTCCCCATTTCGTCTCTACTTCTAACGAGTCATCATCCAAGATACATTTTACACAAATGTCATGTTGCCTCACTGTATGCGTACATAGTCCCACCAACTAGTCTCCGATACAGTTCATCTAAACGGGTACGTGCCACATGCATGAGCGGCCATATATGCTGTAGAGATGGACGACGACCTAAAACTTTTAACCAACATTTTTGTGAATTTACCTACCTACCATTATTACACCCCAAGTGGGAACTGCCGCCTCTGCCTCCCTTTGGCTGCACTAATTTATTTGTTTATTTTTTAGTATACAATTTTATCCAGCACAAAAACGTATTACTTTGATCATTATGTCTGGAAATAAAATATAACTTATTCAATTTACCGAGTACTTCGGTCAACATTGGACAGTTATTGGACGACTTGTCTCTTTCAGTCTGAATAGCAATGTCAACCATTACGCCTGTTGTGTTGCATGTCATGGCCAAACGGTCAAGCACACTAGACTCAAGCTCTGGTGTTTTTGATCAGCAGAGTGAGGGTTCGAGTCCAAGTCTTGACACGTGTGTCCTTTAGGAGGAAATGTTTAACTATTATGCTCTGTCCTTCCAATGGGATGTAACCTTAGGTCCCATTTGTTGTGTAATGCACGTAAAATAACCTAGTACACTTACCATTAAGAGACAGGGTTCACCGGATCTTTTCTGATATGGCTGGCTGAAGATTGCAACACAGCACCTTGCGAAGAGTTAATGCTCTATAAATAAATAGGTCTTATCAATTATTCCAAACATATCACTGCATACCTTGTACAAAAAGTAATAAGCACTATGAGGCGCCCTCGAGTGTCATAAAGTGTAATATAAGAACTGCATATTTGGATTACAATAACGACATCCACAAATTTATAAGGTAGTGAATAACTTACTGGCGATGGTAAAAATGATCCCAATGTAACAAGTCGCCAGCAGACTGTACAGCGTCCTTTCCTTTGCTTTGTGGTAGGCATATTAAATGATTTTCTTTTAGGAAAATAAAGTCAGTCTCAGAAATTGCAGTATGTATAACTATAATTAAGTTTTGGGATCATTTACCATCACCAGTAAAATATTCACTAGCCCCACTGTCTTGAAAATGGGGCGACTTACCCGTGTTATTGTTAATTGTTTAATTTTTATAAGTTAACCCCTTACCTCTGTCGTGTGTGAACTAAATTAAATTGTAGTACTTATTTTAATATATTCATTAGTAATTATATTTATAAACTTAATTTTTGTTGAACTCACAAAAAATACTGGGTAAGATGCCGTATCTGACCGCCACTTTCTCACCCTTTTTCACATTTCACAACCAATAACAATGGCAGGTAAGATTATATTTTAAGGTATACTGAGTGAAAAAGTGGCGGTCAGATACAGCATTTTTTCCAAAAACTATAAATTATTAATTATTGCGCTTAAACAAGCAATTTTCAATTTACACGACGATGAAATAAGTCAAATGTGCAACCAATCCAAACAATCATTTGAGTAACAACAACAACACTTCAGTGGTCCTGGTCGAACGCCAGTCTGTATGCACAGAATTCAGTGCAGATTATACAGCGTGCAGCATTGACTGTTAATACCTCCATGACCATAGTTACATCATGCATGAAAAGTAC